>MJUU01004370.1:45554-65102 GCA_002080025.1 Modiolus philippinarum | reverse complement strand
CGACTGAAGACATGAGTGTTGGGAGTCTACTCGAAAATATCTTTACAAACTAGATAAATGCAAGCACTTTACAGGGATGATAGAGAAGTTATTGCTCAAAAGAAGATTAAACTAGAAAAACTGTGAGCAAAGCTCACTGATATATACCCCCCGCTCCCCCATTTGATAATCAATCAAATCAAATCAATTTCTGTAATAGAAGATGCACATCTACATTATGTCAAAAAGACTGTCTTAAATTTTCATGAGTGGTACGAGGGGTAGCCGATAAGAGATGGGTACCAACTCGTAATGTAATTGCAACGTCCATATTTGGCTATGGGAAACCCCAAAAATCAATAAAATCAAATTCTGAAATAGGAGGTGCACATCTACATTATGTCACAAAGATGGTTTTAAATTTTCATGAAAATCTATTCAGTGGTTCAGGAGGAGTATTGGATAAGAGATTGGTACCCCCTTGTAATGTAATGGTAAAGTCCATGTTTGCTGTGGCAAATCCCAGATAACAATCAAATCGAATTCTGAAATAGGAGGTGCACATCTACATTATGCTACAAAGACTGTGTTAAAGTTTCATGAAAATTTATTTAGTGGTTCAGGAGGAGTAACGGATAAGAGATGGGTACCCCCATGTGTACATGCAATGTAATGGCAAAGTCCATGTTTGGCAACGGGAAACCCCAAAAATCAATCAAATCAAATTCTGAAATAGAAGGTGCACATCTACATTATGTCACAAAGACTGTTAAAGTTTCATGAAAATCTATTCAGTGGTTCAGGAGGAGTAGCGGATAAGAGATGGGTACCACCATGTGTACATGTAATGTAATGGCAAGGCCATGTTTGGTAATTGGAAACCCCAAAAGTCAATCAAATCAAATTCTGAAATAGAAGGTGCACATCTACATTATGTCACAAAGACTGTGTTAAAGTTTCATGATATTCTATTCAGTGGTTCAGGAGGAGTAGCGGATAAGAGATGGATACCCCCATGTGTACATGTAATGTAATGGCAAGGCCATGTTTGGCAATTGGAAACCCCAAAAGTCAATCAAATCAAATTCTGAAATAGAAGGTGCACATCTACATTATGTCACAAAGACTGTGTTAAAGTTTCATGACATTCTATTCAGTTGTTCAGGAGGAGTAGCGGATAAGAGTTGGGTACCCCCATGTGTACATGTAATGTAATGGCAAAGTCCATGTTTGGCAATTGGAAACCCCAAAAGTCAATCAAATCAAATTATGAAATAGGAGGTGCACATCTACATTATGTCACAAAGACTGTGTTAAAGTTTCATGATAATCTATTCAGTGGTTCAGGAGGAGTAACGGATAAGAGATGAGTACCCCCATGTGTACATGTAATATAATGGCAAAGTCCGTGTTTGGCAATGGGAAACCCCAAAAATCAATCAAATCAAATTCTGAAATAGGAGGTGCACATCTATATTATGTCACAAAGACTGTGTTAAAGTTTCATGAAAATCTATTCAGTGGTTCAGGAGGAGTAACGGATAAGAGATGGGTACCCCCATGTGTACATGTAATGTAATGGCAAAGTCCATGTTTGGCAATGGGAAACCCCAAAAGTCAATCAAATCAAATTCTGTAATAGAAGGTGCACATCTATATTATGTCACAAAGACTGTGTTAAAGTTTCATGAAAATCTATTCAGTGGTTCAGGAGTAGTAGCGGATAAGAAATGGGTACCTCCATGTGTACATGTAATGTAATGGCAAAGTCCATGTTTTGCAATGGTAAACCCTAAAAATCAATCGAATCAACTTTTGAAATAGGAGGTGCACATCTACATTATGTCACAAAGACTGTGTTAAAAATTCATGAAAATCTATTCAGTGGTTCAGGAGGAGTTGCGGATAAGAGATGGGTACCCCCATGTGTAACGGACGGACGGAAAACGGACGGACGGACATCCCCATCACTATATACCCCCCCCACTTTTCAAGAGGGGGGTATAAAAATATGCTGTTAAATTTATACTAGTAATTTGTCACTACTCTTTGTTTAATTTATAAGCTTTGAAGTCATTTGAGAAAGCGCAACAGAGTTGTCAGTGTTTTGAATTAAAAGATTTGACTCTAATATATAAAATCCATCCTCTGGCAGTATGTTTGGAAATTCAAATTATCAGTGCTTATGATTTATGAAGTTTTACTTGTCTGTCTGATTCTTTTAGGCTACCTTTTCTGTTTATTTTTCCTTTCTCCGCCATTTGGTTGAAAGACTTTAATGTTTTCTGATTGTTCCTCAAGTATCTTATACTGTTGTTTACGTCAAAAATGTCATTAGTTTTACATATTTCTGAACACTGATTCCTTGAACAAATTGTAGAAAATGAATCTATTTAAACCCGAAAATGATTTCAGAGGTAACTTTTTAAAGCACAAAATCCACCTTCCAACGCAAACATTTTTACGTGCAATCTGAGAAGAATAAAGCGAAATACTTACAGCGTATCTTCATACATTTTTCTGACAATCACCCAAGGTATGACAAATAATACAGGCGAAACTGAAAGATTTTTAAGACCTGTATTAAAGCCTTTATCCAAAATGATTCAACTCTAATGTAATATACCGATATTATTATCCAAAATATAAACTGCATTGGCTTTGCTACATTGTAAAAAAATACTGTCAGCCCTTGAGTATTGCCAGTAGAGTTACAAAACAGTCCTACACAATCTTATCAAATGAATAAAACAATACAAGATACAATGTCGTAAAATTTATAAAACAAAAGATTTTGAAATGTCGGTGCTTTGTGTTATATACATGATATCTCACAGATTTCTTTTCGCAAAAGAGTGTTCAAAATTCTTTTCTCGTCAAATTTTGTTGATAGCGACATTCAATTCTTATAATCGGTAAACATAGAAAGCAGCCACAGCCTGCTAAGATCACTTCATTGCGCAGAATTGTCACATATGCAGAATAAAAATTCAGAGTAACTTCGGTATTAAGTTATTTATTAAACATATCAGTAAACAGGAATGGACTATTATCAATCTTTTTAACGGATTCAATCATGCATTAAGGATGGTCACTCCTCAGGTTTTTGAATCTGCCTTTCACTTTCAGAATTCTCTTATTTTATCCACCATGATGCATTAGAAAATTTTGCACACTGACCCCACTTTTCTTTTCAAAATATGTTTGCATACATCTTGAATAAACTTTTGACAAAATTTGATACAATTCTTGATATATCTTCATAGTATTCCAAGGGGCGACTGTTTTAATGCTAAGTAAATGAAAAATCAAGAGGAGTTCAGTTTCCCGCTAAAATTTTGGGCACTTAAATCTCAAAAACGGGCACCCTGACCTATCAATATTTTTTGCTTAAAATGATGTATGATCGATGTTCTAATATATAAAAATACTAATTTTAAAATCTTGATATAATGAATTTGAGGAGGGACCATCCTTAAATTTAGGTCACAGACATCATCTGAAGCATGCATTGTTGTTGTCATCCCAAAATGCACCATACATACCAATATGATTGATGTAGGACTTGTCAGTAAGCTAGACAGACCGACTTCAACCATTCAACTTACCAACTCGCTCATGTGTAAAATGTAGGTCACATACAACATCCGAAGAATGCAGTGTAGTTGTCTTCCAAAAATGCACCATATATACCAATATGATTGATGTAGGACTTGTCAGTCAGCCAGACTGGACTTCCAGCATTTTACCTAACCAAGTCGCTCATGCGTAATATGAAGGTCACAGACAGCATCCGAAGCATGCATTGCAGTTGTCTTCCAAAAATGCATCATAACTACCAATATGAATGATGTGGGACTTGTCAGTAATAGGAAAAAGAAGGGAAATGGGGAATGTGTCAAAGAGATAACGACCCAAAGGGAGTAATAACAACCCAAAGCCATCATAAGATCTTCCATGAACGGTGAGGAAACCCCACATCCAACGGCAGGTCGGAGTCGCCCCCTAAATAAAGAGTAATCAAGTTCAGCGAAATAAACATCACCCTAGACCCCCATAGACATAAAGTGAACTAACTAAGAAACAGACAAGACACACAAAGGCTTAATAAATTTCGTAAATACAAATAGACTTTAACCATTCTACCTTACCAAGTCACTCATGCGTAAAATGTATATCACAGACAGCATCAGAAACATGCATTGTTGTTGTCATCCAAAAATACACCATACATACCAATATGGTTGATATGGGACTTGTCAGTAAGTAGGAGTGGACTTTCACCATTCTACCTAACCATGTCACTCATGCGTCAAATAAAGGTCACAGTCAGCATCCGAAGCATGAATTGTTGTTGTTATCCAAAAATGCACCATACATACCAATATGGTTCATGTGGGACTTGTCAGTTAGTTGGAGTGGACTTTAACCATTCTACCTAACCAAGTCGCTCATGCGTACAGTATAGGTCACAGTCAGCAACCGAAGCATGCATTGTTGTCATCCCAAAATGCACCCTACATACCAATATGGTTGATGTGGGAATGTCAGTAAACGGGAATGGACTTAAACCATTCTATCAAACCTAGAATGTAGGTCACAGACATGCATCCGAAGTATGCATTACAGTTGTCATCCCAAAATGCGCCATACATAGCAATATGGTTGATGTGGGACATGTCAGTGAGCAGGTATGGACTTTAACCATTCTTCCTATCTGGACGCCGACGCGGAAGCGAGGCGGACGCTAGGGGTATCACATAAGTCCCCCTCACTTCGTAATACTGGGTACCGACAAGGTTAGCGTGTTCGGATCACCGGTCAAGTGATATGTCCAAAGTTAAAATCATAACAAACTCTGCAATTTGCATTTTATATTGTGTTGCTACATGAGTTCGAAAGTCTGACAGAATATAAATTATTGACTTATTAAGTGAAATATGAGTTGCATGTTTATTCCAGTGTCAAAAATTTGATGTTCGTGATGTCTCTTTGGGTGTGCTGAATTTCGACAAAGTCAAATTGACATGCTTCCAACAAAATGTAATGTACATTATGCTTGTGTTTAGGTGTGAAATAAGGCAAAAAATATTTCCACAATATATATAATGCCAAATAAAATACCTACGTGAGAAAATATTTAGTGTAACATACCTATCTAGATCTTTACAAATACATACCCCAGCCAAGAATAACTAACGATCGGAATATTTTCTGTGATAAGTTGTGGAAAGTTGTCACAAAAATGAGTATGTGTAGATAGATTCCTTCTATGAAGATCCACATGTAATTTGTGACAACAAAGTAGTAAAACATTACATGGACAAATTTACACCAGGAAGACTGCAATATATATATAAAGATGATCCAACAATTATGCTCATCTTTCTGGTGCAACTGATGTTACTCTTGATTTTAAAGGCAGTTCAAATTATAGTGCTTTTGTTTTGATTTATATCGCAGCTCACACTGTAAGTGCTTTTGTTATAAATGTTTTTTTAAAGCCGTATTTTCGTGAATGTCTATGGTCTTTGTTTTTCTGTTTTCTCATTTGGCATTATATCTGGACTTTGATGTTTGTAATTTTAGCGTATGTCGTTCCTTCGGTATTTGTACTGACTTTTTCTTTGTTAATAAGTAGAAATTTGGGGTTCGTTATTCTAAGATACCATGTTTGAATAAAGGGCTACGCCAAGCGCAGCATGATACGACCGCAGCATGTCGACCACAGAAATTTGAGCAAGTGTAGTTTAAGTGAATGTGAACACAGTAAAAGGCTTGACACAATAACTAGATGGACACAAAAAGGAGCTTGACACAGTAATTAGCTGGACATAAACCAGGGAAAAATTAACCGTTTTGATCATTTGTGGATAAAAGTCGGTAACAGCTATGCAAAATCTAAAGACCATCAACTCAAAGCTTACATCAAGAGAAATTCAAAAAAAAAACATCCCATCAAAATCTGATGAAAAATATAGATTTCATATTATTTTAAAAAAAAACGCAATTTTGGGACATTTGACCCCCTAATAGCTCGGAAACGGAATGAGCTACACTAAATCTGTCGATATGTTCCTGAAAGCTTAAGACAAGAGGAATCCAAAGAAAAAAAATCACATCTAAATCCGATGAAAAATAAAAATCTAAGGTTATCTGCATGTTTGCAATTTTGGTCCCATTGCCCCTTATAGTTCAGAAAGGAAACAATTTATCAAAAATCTGATGGTGCAGTACCATATTAATTTTCATTGCAAAAATTTGCATCAAATTCATACTAAAAGAAAAAATAAATGAAAAAAAATTGAAATTCGCCCCTATTGGACCCAATTTATCCCAGGAACGGTACATGATACGTCAAATCTGTTGGCATAAACCGATTGAAAATTTCCTAAGGAGCACACTGACAGAAACCCCATCAAAATCAGATAAATAATAGAGATTCTAATGTCAAATATGTGAAAACACCTGATTTAACCTTTTTTGGCATCTTTTTCGAAATTTGGCAAGGCCAGGAACATGAAATTAAAACAAGATATTAAGTAAGCATATAACAAGAAACATCATACTAAAATTTGAAAATGATCCGTCCACTAGAAACAAAGTTATGCTGTCCACAGACACGAAAAACCAAATTTTACCCCTTTTTGGTCCCTTTTTCTGAAACGGGTTGGACCAAGAACCCGAAATTAAAACCCGGACTTAAGCTTGTGCCGAAACACCTTATATTTTAATTTGAAAATGATTAGTCCATTTGAACCGAAGTTATGCTGTCCACAGACGCCGACTACGACTGCGCTATACCGTAATACGACCCTATTTTTTTGCCGTCCTATAAAGACCTATGAAATTAAAATCAATTCACTTTATCTGCAACTCACTGTTAGAAACATACATTAGAGGTAACGAAATAGAAAGAATTTTCAAAAGACGATCTGTACATTTTTGGCTACCACAAGCCTGGGAAACTCGATGTTCTCAACCAGAAAACCGGAAATCTGTGATTTACACTACTTAGTAATTACACTACTTAGTAAGTGCACTAAGAGAAATCAAAGAATGTTACTCCATATAAATTTATAAAAAAGTTTTGATAAATAAAAAATACTTTTCTTTTTTTGAGTAACAATGTCCGAATTTTAGAATCGCTTCGATGAGGCTGACTACAATAAACATTATTTCTGTCTCAAAACGCACACTTTTATATGCTTTAAGTTATATTTTAGATCTTTGACCAGTTTTACCTGGAGTGACATTCCCCGATTTGTTTTAAAAACATGGTTTCACTTTGTATTGATTAACTTCGTGGTAGTAAAATTCAGTTGAGACCATCGAGTATCCCAGGCGTGTAATAATATTATACTTCCGTATTCCCTTTTTCTTTTTACAAATAATTACGAGTGTGTGTAATATGCCAGCAAAATTATTACGAGTGTGTATAATATGCCAGCAAAATAATTACGAGCGTGTGTAATATGCCAGCAAAGTAATTACGAGCGTGTGTAATATGCCAGCAAAGTAAGGAATCAATATATATAACACCACTTATAATAGGATTAAGCTATGGCACCTGTATTATGCATTCTTATTTCGTTATAATAAACAATGCCATATCCATGCTTTCATGAATCGGGGTTCGTCAACAAACATAAAACTGGCAAAGTGGCCTTACAACTGCTGTCACCTGCTGCCCGACAAAGTATTATTCAGACAATAGTAGCTACTAAAAAAATCAATATCTTTGTATTTTCAAAAACAATTTCCCTGAAGTGTAAAACTATTACGCAATTTGTTATGAATGATAAATGTATAGTTTTACTGAAAAAGCTTACCGACTCTGAGGAAGTTATCTGTCTAATGACTTCATCTACTGCATTTGTGTCGTCTTCCGGGATGCCATTTTCGTCTTTAATGAAACAAATTATGCATCGGAACATGTAAGAAAGGAATAAATTGACATGAATGATGTTTCGCTGACACCGTAATTTCCTGAAAATAAAAGTTCTAAATTATGTTAAAGAAAGGTCCCAAGTGAAGTTTGATGTTGCACGTAAACCAAATTTATAAATCAGTTGATACAATGCATTTATAATTCTGAAAAAAGGGATCGCTTATTTACCAGTACCGTCGATCGATCATATTTTTTTGTTTTTGGTTTTAGTTTTGAAAATGTGCACAAATGTTCCCAATAGGTTTCAAAAGAAGCTGACAAAATTTAAAACCAATTCATCGTGGTTCAGAGAAGATACAAGTTAAAGTAATGTCTAACGGGAAAACAAGGCATTTTGAGAAACAACCCAGGGAATGCTTCAAATCCCTATAATTCATGGATTAAATGAAAACCGGTCCCAAAACTTTGAAAAGGGAAAATATTTTCAGGGGGTTAAGCTTTGTAGTGGACAATAAAGAAAACCAATAATGCGTAAATTCGCACCAAAACCCCATTCTTGTGCATTTCATGCCATTTACAATGTATTGCAGGAAGCGCAGTTTCAAAAATCAGTCATGTGGAATATTTTTTTAACATTTGTAATAACAAGTAAATTGGCAGTAACCTTTGTTGAATTTTTTTTTTTTTTTTTTTTGAAAAATAAGTGTTTCGTTTTCATTCGCTCTTATAGAAAAAGGAAGGGAAACGGGGTATGTATCAAAGAGACATCGACCCAGACGGGAGTAATAACAACTCAAAGCCACCATAAGATCTTGAATGAACGGTGAGGAAACCCCACACCCAAAGGCAGGTCGGAGTCGGCCCCTAAATAAATAGTAATCAAGTTCAGCGAAATAAACATCATCCTAGACTCCTATAGACATAAAGTAAACTAACTAGAAAACGGACAAGACACACAAAGGCTTAATAAATTTCCTGACTTAGGACAGCCGCAAACCTTCTGCGGCGGGGTTAAACTAGTTTTATTGGGCCCAAACGTTAGTAGTAATCTGTTGTATTTTGAATATAATGATTACCGTATATCGGGTTATTTTCGCGTCGGGTTTTGTTCGCGATCTTGGTGTAAAACAGGGCAGTGAAAAATTCGCTAAGTTTATAATTCGCGTTTTTATACTCAATCTAATACATCTGAATGGGCAGTGAAATTTACACGGAGGCTAAAATTCGCGCATGGTTGCCTACCGCGAACATAGCGAAAATTAGACACACGCGAAAAAATCCCGATATACGGTATTCATGCTCTGTGTAAAGAATGATAACAAAATGGAAAAAAAAAATAACCTTTTATTTTGTCTAATATGTATTCGCTTATTGATCTGCATAAAAGTAAATCCTTTATTTTGTTTTCTAAATCAATTTTAGTTAACTAAAAATATTTGAATTATATTCTATTTTTTCCAATTCTATAATTATTGACTTTTTTAAGTACCTCAAACATGTCATTATAATTATAGCAGCTACAAGGAACGTCAGGGAAATTCCATATCCCACTCTGTAAAGTGTCTGTATTGAGTGCATGTGTTCCTTTGATATTTAAAAATATATGATAATCATAATGATTTATAAGTTGTATGAAAATAATGAATAAATAAATAATACAGTTGAACATTAATGTTTCCTTCCAATATCAAAATTGTCAAATGTTTCTCTTAAGTCACAACCATCCATAGCATCGTGTGTTTATGTATGAAAGTGACACCCGCTGAGCCCGAAGTTTTACGATCTTGAAATTTAATACCGGCTCCGGACGATGTTCACCGATTATTATTCTCTCATGGGGAAGAATATTGAAGAAAACATTCGTTTGGGTACACATAAACCTGTTTAATCCTACACCTGGTATTTGCTAGTAACGGTACCAAGTTGTCCCAAGTTCCTATCGTTGTTTACGTTTGTTTTTATTGTGTTTTTTTTTGTAAATTTCCTTGGTACATTGTGGCATGTGACAATTTTTTTCGGCCATTGTAGGTGTTTCCTGTTATCTACGTGATATATATCATTATTTTCACTACTACTATTGTTTTAACTTTTTGGGCACTAAAATTAGTATGATCAAAACACATTGCCCTTGGATAAAGATGTTAGGGTATATTAATACATGAGGTTACGGGAGTACACACTGTGAGTGGTTTGGTTTTGAATGTTTTGATGTTTATTTCTGTGCTTTGTCTCTGTCTAACGTCATTCTTTTCTGTTTGTCCTATCCTTTTTTTCAATGTCATTGGCGTTCGACTTTTGTAAATACCGCTCCTTCGTTCCTTCGGTATGCTACCGCCGTTGTCAAAAATTTATCACCCGGCACGAAGTGGACGTATGGTAAACTTCACATTTATAGACAGCTTATCTTTTAGGATTCAGAATTCATCATTTACCAATAAAGACTGCAAGAATATGGAGAAAATTCACAAAGTCTCTTAAAATATATGGTAAAACCAAGCAATGAAACAACGTTGATCTTGTTGTTCTATAGTCTTGAAGCCTTCGTCAATAAAATTTGCTAAAAACCTCATAGTAAGTCTCAGACGTCGACTAGCACCGGTTTTGCTAGATGGCAAACAATGCTACACCAATATATCTTTCCTTTTGTTCGTGGATGCAGAATTGTCAACAAATATTAAAAAAATTACATGACAAAGATGTCTTTTGTTGCAAGATAAAACGACTTACAGAAGACAATCACAACATATTTACAACCATTGAGCACTCATCGAGTACATTCAAAGAAACCTTTGCATGATAATATCATAAGATGTAGGCACTATAATCAGGTGATCAGAATAACTTTTTGAAATAGCAAATTTAAATTACACACTTTGAAAGTATAGTAGCGTATCCATTTCAGATACTCTCCAAAGAAAAATACACAATAAGTGAAATAAATAGAAAGGATATATCTATCGCATGGGATTTTGTTTTTACGGACTCACACTGCAGAAGAGACAACCGTATTTACTCAATACACCAATCCAGTTTCATGTCCGGTTTCTAAATTGTGGCACCTATTTCTGCCATCAATTGCACAAGGGCGCATTTTGAAAGTCTTTCAATTACTCTGAATTATTTTAGTGTTTTTCAACTTAACGTGATAATGAAGTCTGTCAACAGTTTACCAAGCTACGACATTGTGGTGTAATAAAAGAAAATCACTGAAATTATGAACGCAACATTTCCTGTTTTTTATCATTACATAATGCTATCAATTCGATCATTTATCAGTAACTTCGGTATTAAGTTTTTTATCAAAGATGTGTAACAACATAAATATTGACTGGTTTTGGCTTTCAACAAAACAAATCCCTTTCTCCTACATGTCAATATCTCTTTAATGTACATGTTGCTGTATTGTGCCACGGAAACCTGAATAAAGTGTTCGTGTTTGAATTTGTATCAAGATTGAAAACCGTTAATGCGTTAATGCTATATTTTTGTACAATTTACGCGTTGTATTATTTTACACAAAATCAATTATTTGCTTAAGTGAAGAATATTGTCTCTTCATTTTTTTTTATATGTTTAACGTTTTAATTTTACGTCATAATTTGTTCACTTGTTGCGATGTCTTTTTTTCTCATCCTAGACTAAAGCATCTGATTGAATTATGGACTACAAACTTCTGTAAAGTCACGAGTATAGTTTAGAAAATCAAAATTAGTCAAGTTTGGATACTTTAGTATTTCATATTTTCAATAGAAAGCAAATTACGAGAACTGAAGCATTAGCCCAAAATCGAGTAATTGATAGACAATTACAACATCGGAAACACATAAAAGCAAAGAACTCACTCAAGAACGGAAGTGACAAGAAAAATGAGGACACAAATATTGATGAACAACACGAACCCAATATAGATGAGATCGGAAACACCGGTATTATATAGCGATTTACCCTGTCAGTTTTCCCTCACGGAGTAAACTGACTAGAAAAGTTTAGAGCAGTGCAACTCTCCCCCCCCCCCCCCCCGCTTTTAAAAATTGGAATATGTATACATATTGCAGTTTTTCCCCATACTATAATTTCCTTCTTTAATTAAGATATTGAATGTACGCACAATATACGTGATTGGCTTGCATAGTATTTCGCAAAAGTGCGTGCCTGTCAACAATCTTATCCCTATTTTTGCCACTTAACTGCTAAAAAGAAAGAGAAAAGTTTATTTAAAGACCGATTTATAGTGTTTTTTGTTTTTTGTTTTTTGGGGTTTTTTTGTAAACTTGGAGTTTTCTCTCGTGTCAAAACCATCATGAGCATTTTCCAAAGTTTGCTAGTATGAAAATACCATGCAACAATTTTAATACATTGTTTGTAACCAGGTATTTCGCCCTTACGGAAAAGATAACACACGTGCACAGAAATAAGTAGACGAGCCAGACGAATGCTCTGATCAGAAATCTATGAAAATTAATGGGTTAGGATTTGTCAATTACATGGCATTTTAATTGTGTTTCGATTGAAAGACTGGGTTTATGGTTTCATGTGCTTTTAGCATTTTTTAGAGTAAAATTTGCTTCTGTAAAAGACACAGTAAAATTCTTCTGACACCCTATCATATCCCTGCATCGTGTTGCGATGGAGGAAAAAGAAACGTCGCGAATACTGTCGATGACGTCTGGGAAAATGTGGTCCATATGCACACTAGGGGAAAACTAGACTGATCCAGTTTTTCCTCATTAAATCTTAGAGAGAAAACTGGAACGTTCCTATTCTTAGGGGGGGGGGGTTGAATCGATCCAGAACCCCCTCCCCCCGGAAAGACTAGCATCGGGTAAGAATGGCTACATTATATACATGTATGGTAAGCATCGCCCGTTTCTTATAAGACTTGTGCCAAGTTGTGGAATTAGGTCAAATCCAGTTGAGCAAAAACACAGTAAATTCTTGAAATACCTAACCTATAATTTTCTATTATTATCAAAGTAACAATCCACACGAAACGGAAATGAAAAAAAAAAATGAAGACAGTAGTAACATACCCTCTACCAATAATCGAGTGAAACAAGATAAATAAATCCAAATCGCATACTAGGAAATTCCAAAGCAAGTTTTGGCCCTGAAATTGACTTCCTCTTCGAAATACGTGTAGGCAAACGGAATGTTGAATTTGTCATATGCGATACAGAATAAATAAGTCCGATGAAAGACACAAATTCTATTTTGATGCTCATCTTGCGTGTATGAATTACATGCAATTCATGCTCTAAATCCATTAGAACATGACCAATGTACAATATTATATCATATGTAGTGTCCACTTGCAAAATGCTTTCACTAAATAATGTACGTAATAAACTTATTAAATGAATAATCACCGTGACGGTGGATGCATCAAATAATGACAATAACTGAAATGTACAACTAACTCGAAGTCGCGCTACCAACATGAAGACGCGGTACTGAAATGGATCTCGCTTTTAACTAGAAGTTCACCGTCTTCTTGTTATGAAATCTGGAATATGGTACAGGTTAAGGTATCAAACCACCAATTCAACTAATCAGATTTGGAACGTATGAGAAAATGGAAATTTTTAAAGATACACTTTGTATTCTTGCACCTTTAAAACTATTCAAGGGAATTTGATGAATGATGCCCCCATTTAAACATTGATATATTAGGTTTATTTCAAGACCAAGCTCAATCGACCAGGTGTAATTTTAGATCACTAAAAGGAGGGGAATTCCCAATGACTATTTTTGCGCAATGCTGTGAAGTCGTGGTACCTCTCCCCGACACACCGGGAATCTCTTAGAGGGCTTTAAAGGTATGATGCAAATTTGATATAATGTAGAGCAGGTATGTGCCTTTCACGATATGTATGGTCTTAAACTTAAGATAAATTGTCCAGGGAGGTTTGAAAATTCCAAATTTTAGTTGAAAATGTTACAGAAATGAATTGGTGGTTTCACACCTCAAGACAAAATTTGATTCATAATTTTAAAGGCATCTTTAAACATTTGCAGCTTCATTTTGATAGAAAAATACTCTAAGGGCTTAGTATTAAACATGGAATGAGATTCATTACATAAAAGAAGTAATTTTGGTTTTGTGTTCGTGCTTAACATCTATGAGTAATTGTATTTAATCAAAGCACTGAAAAAACTAACGGTAGTTTTTACAATTTAACGACGCTAGCATTCACGGTAAAAAATTCACCAAGATAATGCCTTCCTACGTTTGGAACTACAATACAGGAAGCCAACTTAATGTTTTTTTTTCTAACACATGAATTACGGATATGTTATGACTTTGCTTACCTTCATTAATTCTTCGATCGAGGGATTGTTGTGATTAGCTGGGGAAATGCTGCCTAGAACACATCCTGTGAAATTGGTATATGACTTGTTGTATCTTGGATGAATAAACCATTCGCCATTGGGCATACACTCCTTAGTAGCATAACCTTAAGTGGGAAATCAAAATGAATATTTTGTATACAATTTCTTTGACATCTTCGGTATTCTAATTAATAATAAATATTAAGAAATAGTACAAAAATTAATAAAACTAGATTTTCAAATGCAAGCAATAGCCGATGTCACCCAAGACTCCCCATTCGATGATTCCACCTTATTCGCAGCCTCAAAATCTACCTACATGTAGAAATTGATTTTTGTTGAAATCGGACAACGTTGAAATTTTGACCTATTTCGGCGGCCATCTTGGAAATAGCAGCCATTTCGAAAATTTTAAATGCCAAGTGAACATAAAACTCAGATGGTGTTCCAACTTTGTGCAAACTTTGAAATCACTCCATTTAGGTATTACGAAATAATCGCTCACACAAGATTTATTGGATGTTTAAGAGGAAGAAAAAGAATATATGTACATGTAAAAAGAATAAAAAATAATCAGAAGAAACGTAGAATAACAACATGTCACCCCGACGTTGTCTGGAGTGATATAACTACGTTTTATTTTTGATTGATTGATTGAATATTGTTTAACGTCTATTGAGCAATATTTCAGCTATATCAAGACGAGAACAAGTTTGTTAATAAATAATCATTTTTGGGGCATGGAAAGGGTCATGGGACGGCACATTCTGACTGCCACTGGAAAAGTAGGGTGAAATCGAAAGGGGCGGGGAATTTAGCCTTGTAGCCGATCACCTAAGGATCACTCAAAAAGAGCATGTTACAAATGTTCTTTAACGTGCAGGAAGCGTGGCATTTCTTCCAACACGATGGGGTACGAACAAGAAAACATCAGACTTCAAAAAGTAACACCAATGACTTCAATGATCAGATTAACTTGTGAAGGAGAAAATCATTGAATACATTTTCATAACGGTTCTTTGTTTATCTATGTCAGCCGCTGGTTGGCATCTTGTGTTAGGTACAAACACAAAAATTACATTATGAAATCGAAAAGAGTTTAAATTGAATCAGTGAAATTGCTCAAGGAGTTTTAGAAAAAAAATTTTTTTAATGTGTTACCATAGGTGTTGAAATTAGTTCGTTGACCGCCATTTTCAAAATGGGTGCCAAAAAAGGCGGGAAAATTCAACATTGTCTGATTTCAATAAAAATTGGTTTCCAAATAGGTATTAATATCACAACTTCAAAACAGATGTTAACAATTGTGGGCCTGAGTTTACATCCCATCCGAAAGATCGTTTGTGTATTTATTAATCCCGCACAACCACGGAATGCGTCCTATTTCTATATCCCGGGGTTCCCTCGGGGTCAGCCCCGTTTAGAAGGGGTCATACCCCGCAAGCCGGAGATACTAGGTCCTATTTCTATACCCCGGGGTTCCCTCGGGGGCGTTTACTTTTGTCCTGTGGCACAAATATAATAAGTTTAAAACGATATCCAACAAAGGATAGCAAAGTCATGAAAAAACAGCAATATATTTCAATTTTTACGGACGTTTCCACTGTTACTTTAAAAACATTTTAAAGTTTTATTAACACATTTATTAAGTCTCATTATTAAAGCTTACATGTAAAGACTTGAAAAAGTAGTCGTTTTTTAGGATTTTTGTGTGTGTGTTATGTGTGCTGCATTTTAACATTAAAGTAACAACACTAACAAAAGCCTACTTACAAAATCTGATTCTTTAAATAGATTCAGTGTAAGACGCGGCAATAGTAAAAAAAAACATGTGTGTCGCGGTCACTGTGTTAATTGAAGCGCATTGCTTTGTCACTTTTGTTGCAAGTATAGCTATACAAACTTAGTTACGACATCCAAAATCTTAAGAAAAAGAAATAGCAAAATACATTCACATGTCAACTTTATCATATGATAGAAAAGACAAAAATAATAGAAATATTTAAGTTTAACTGTTGACACCAAGACCCCAACCAAACACCCTAATCCAAAATTTTATATTTTACATTTTTGAGCCCAAAATATTGACCCCAAGACCCCAGCCCAATATACCAAACCAAAACCCCATACTACATTTTACATTATGCCGTTACCTGCAGTATTGAAGCCATGTACGTATGAAGGACAATGTGACATGGTCTTTGTTCCAGCTTTTGTTTCTGGCCAACAAATCAAACCATCAAATATTTTCGGACATGTTGTTTCTATAAAAAGATAAAAATTGCACAATTCATTAATGAAACTGTCCTTTTTCTTTGGAATGTAGATATGGAGATATAAAGTTTGGGTACCCATAACCCGGTTTAACCCTACCGCTAGTGCCGGTACCAATTCCGGCTATCCCGGGTTCCTATCGTATCTATGTTTGTCTTTTGTAATTTTATTGTTTTTCTTGTGCGGTTCCCTGGTTGATTGTAATGTTCGGCCATTGTAAGTGTTTTCTGTTATCTTTCCTTCATTAATATAAAAAGTAGAAATAATCTATCAACAAAAATTTAATTTGCGCTTTGCCAGGAAATTTAACCTAAAATATTTGACATTGTGTAGGCTTGAAGAATGGGAAAATGGGTTATTGTGAGGTGCAGCTAGGGAAGTATAAATCAGCTGTCGACAATATCGCAAAGCATCATATCCATATTAAGTTAACAAACAAATGAATTATTTATTTCCCAGTCAAATATATCGATGAATTTCATTTACGCATTTTTGCATATCATTTGCGCACAATTTTATTTATTTTATTTCCGCACATTTTTCATTTCATTTCCGCACGTTTTTCATTTCATTTCCGCACATTTACTTATTTCATTTGTGCAAATTTATTTGTGTTGTTTTAGCTGAACTAGACCTTTTCTTTCAGATGGACATTTTTGTCCATTGACTCCTGCTTACCTTTAAAAAGTGGAAATAGTTTTAAATAGGATATATATAGATAAGTGTTTTATTCATAAGACAAAAGTTCATTAGACAATAAAATACTCAATATAAAAGTTTATGTATACCTTAAGGAACTGTAACAGAATATAACGTATAAAAACAAAAATGGAGTATGTGCTGTGTAGAACTGTTCATTGAATTGCTTGTGAAAGCATCTGGTCCGTTGGTTGTTCTCCATGATTCTGGCTTCATTCCAATTGACTACGTGAGGGAGTATTTGCCCATAAGGACTGTGGAAATGCCTCTTGTTGAATTGAGGACCTAGCAACTTACTTTGCGAACTGTACATCGTTAATTATTTGATATTTGTGTCATTTACTTTATAGCAAAACACTCTTCAACCTAAACCGGTACACCAAAGCAATTCACTGATATCACACGGTTCATTGTTGTACTCTGCACTCAGTTCAAGTTACTGAATCTTTGTAAACTTCTTATCACTTAAGATGAACTTTATAGACATTTGATTTTGTTGATTTGAATATTTGAATATATGTTAAAATGGGTGCAAACAAAATAAATATGCGCAAATTAAATGAAAGAAAATTTATGTGCAAATGAAATATTAAAGAGTACAGTTCGCAAATGAAATGGCACCTATAATCTCATAAAGTGCGCAAATGAAATGCAGCCAAATTTATGTTGAACATCAACAAGAGTTAATAAAATTAAATGCGGCTAAATCATTGTTTTCTCTATCAAATGGATTTCAACACATAAGATTATAGAATACCGAAAAGTCAATACAGTTTTTATTTTATATTTTTTATTTTTTTTATTTTTTTTTTCGTTAAAAATTATTGTAATTTTATTATAAGTGTCTGCGTGTGATTTGATTGATTTTTTTCTACTTTTTGAAAAAAAAAATAAATCATTGTTGAAGTTAATCCATTTGATAAGAACGCTTGTAGATATAGAATAATGGTAGTTTTGAAGGTCGAGACAGAAAATATCACCGTATCGCGGCGAGTCCGATAGGACGAGCTGTGATACTAGTAATATTTTGTGTCGTCGAGACCTTCAAACTACCATTATATACATTTATTTCCCATGCATGTGGGAGATATGACGATTTGTTTACCCGAGGGAATCATATTTCCCGAAGGCATCGCCTGAGGGAAATATGATTTCTCGAGGGTAAACAAATCTTCATATCTCCCACATGCATGGGAAATGAATATTTTATTCCACCACTAAGTTTGATGTGTACAAATCATTGAAGGTTGTATCGAGAAGTGGTTCTACCTCCCCTCTANTTTTCTCTATCAAATGGATTTCAACACAAAAGATTATAGATTACCGAAAAGTCAATACAGTTTTTATTTTATATTTTTTATTATTTTTTTTTTCGTTAAAAATTATTGTAATTTTATTATAAGTGTCTGCGTGTGATTTGATTGATTTTTTTCTACTTTTTGAAAAAAAAATCATTGTTGAAGTTAATCCATTTGATAAGAACGCTTGTAGAATAATGGTAGTTTTGAAGGTCGAGACAGAAAATATCACCGTATCGCGGCGAGTCCGATACGAGCTGTGATACTAGTGATATTTTGTGTCGAGACCTTCAAACTACCATTATTGTTTTTATCGGCAAAGTCATAAGTGTCATGACACCATATTCGTGACGTTGTCGTATGAGATTTTAAAGTCTATGAAAACTGCAAGTTCCGGTTCCGGTTTTTGCCATGTTAACTTCCGGCATGAGAATTGAAAGTTCTGGAATTGCGAAATGGGCGGGAAGCCTGTTTTATCAAACTGCGATGTAAAATCTCACACTATCTTGCGAAACATTATGTTTTCTTAACAACAAAAACCACTGTCTGTCTTAATTTTCTTTCAGATTAAATTACGTATGTATAAACTGATTGTTCTCTGACTGAAAGTACTGCACAGTTGTCAGTCGTGATTTCAAATGCACAAAAGTCAACTAACAATGCTTATAGAACTTTTGTATTTCTATAGATATTTATCAATATATGTCTGCTTGAAGCATCCTTCAACTGAGTCTTTTGATTCAACGTTGGACTAATAGTTCCAGATTCAGCGAGGGGCATGATTATTAATTTTGAGGGGAAAACAGCTTGAAGGGAAAAATGATGGAAAAAAAATCTTGGAGAATCAAATAAAAAGGAAGAAAATGTTTGCATTGCTTAAAGCAGAGATATATAATTATATATGTCTTTGCTTAAAGAAACATTCAACATGTTCAAATCCTCTCCAAATAAAGGGCTGATGATGGTTTGGTCGGCTGAAAATAGGCAGAAAAAATAATTTGATAATAATGACTAACAAATCATTGCTGTTGAAAATAAATTGTTAAAAATGTCTCAAAATTCTTGGCTGTGTTAACA
>MJUU01004370.1:31830-45422 GCA_002080025.1 Modiolus philippinarum | reverse complement strand
TTGATTGATTGATTGATTGAATATTGTTTAACGTCTACTCAGCAATATTTCAGCTATATCAAGACGAGAACAAGTTTGTTAATAAATAATCACTTTGGGGTATGGAAAGGGCCATGGGACGGGAAATTCTGACTGCCACTGGAAAAGTAGGGTGAAATCGAAAAGGGCGGAGAATTTAGCCTTGTAGCCGATCACCTACGGACCACTCAAAAAAGAGCTTGCTACGAGGGTTCTTTAACGTGCAGGAAGCGTGGCATTTCTTTTTGTAATAATTTGTCGAAATGCGCATATGCAGAAAGTAAATTCACAGTAACTTCGGTATTTAGTTATTTCCAACACGTGGACCTGAGTTTACATCCCATCCGAAAGATGGGTTGTGTATTTATTAATCCCGCACAACCACGGGATGGGTCCTATTTCTATATCCCGGGACCCTCGGGGTCAGCCCCCGTTTAGGAGGGGTCACACCCCGCAAGCCGGAGATACTAGGTCCTATTTCTATACCCCGGGGTTCCCTCGGGGGCGTTTTATTTTTGTCCTGTGGCACAAATATGATAAGTTTAAAACAATGTCCAACAAAGGATAGCAAAGTCATGATCAATTATGGTTACCTGTGTCAGGTTTGTTCATAAAATGTCATTCTGACCTTATGCTTGCAAATTTCATTGCTGTGGAAATAGTTGTGATAAATAATTTTGATCAATTATGGCTATCTATGGTTAAGTTGGGTCTTAAAATGTCATGCTGACCTTATGCTTGCAGATTTCATGGCTGTGGAAAAAGTTGCCATTAAAAATTTTGATCAATTATGGCTATCAATGGTCAAGTTGGGTCTTAAAATGTTATGCTGACCTTATGCTTGCAGATTTCATGGCTGTGGAAATAGTTGCGATTAATAATTTTGATCAATTATGGCTATCTGTGGTCAGGCTGGATCATACAATGTCATTCTGACCTGGTGCTTGCAGATTTAATGGCTGGGGAAATGGTTACAAGTAATAATATATGACCATTTATGGCTATCTTTGGTCAGGTTTGGTAATAAAATGTGACCATTTAAGCTCTCTGTAGGCTGCTTTGTAATAGTGTCCTTAGATTTTTCCTAAAATAATATTGCGAGATAAAGTCACAGGATTTCAAAAAAACAAAAACATATAAAAATGTATAATTGAAATATATTTTTTTCTGCAAAGGGTTGGCCTGAACACCCCCACCCCCACCCCACTCCCAACACACACCCAGTAAAAAAGCATAAATGTTGTCCTGTTGGTGTATCTCTTTATACTGATTTTTCAAGAGTGCAACTATTTGCACTTTTTAAAATAACGCTGTATCTCTATATCTTATACTTAATTTACTGCTAAACTTAATCGATCCTCACTAACCCCGTCAACTTCTTGTCTCGATTTATGTTAATTATTGGTTTGTCCTGGGTTATATTAGTCCCAGGTTTGTCATATTAATATTTTTAACCGTTTAATAAATATTTTATTAGTAGAATCCTTTACTAACGATATATTCTATATAGAAAGCATATTTTAAATATTTCGGTCGCACATCGCATGCTTTAAAATCTCATAAACCCCCGTATGAAATCTGCAAGTGCATAACCAAAACCGAAACCGGAACTTTCAGTTTTCATAGACTTTAAAATCTCATACGACACCGTCATTGCCTGATATTTTCTTGTGTTAGGTTAATACGGAGATACTGACGATCATTTAGTAAGATCAAAGAAAAAATTGTACATATTGGCATATCAGTCTTACCATTGTTTTTATTATGAATTGTATCTTCTTGAAGAATACATTTACTCTGGGCGGCAGAAATAGCTTTCAGTTGATCAAGCTGTGTCAATTCTTTCTGTTAAATGAAAATATATTCTAGTTACATAAGTATAACAATTATAATATCAAGCTAATTCAAAATTAAAATGTTTCCCACTGGTGTACGCATAAAAAATTCAAAAACAAATTTCATAATTATATATTGTCATTTTTAAAAATTAACAGCAGTAGAATAACGAAGTAATAAAGCACATACAGATCAAATCAAAGTCCAGAGAAACGAATCGGTAATAATGAGAATACCAGTTAAGAAGACATGACAAACCAAAAAAAATACACTAACAATACCAATGACTGGAAAAATTATAAACAATTCCCTTGTCATAGATCATGCTTTTGATATGCAAGTTATTCACAATCGTACCAGACTTATGCCAAGATTGAAAATTCAAGAGGTTAGCATAAAAATAATAACGTGTATCAAAAATGTCAAATCTTATAAAAAATACTAAAAAAGGCTTATTTTTTTACGAGTAATCTCTTTTTCACTTTTCTTTATAAAATGCATGTTGTTGTTTCTTTTTCTTTCTTGCTGACATGTACCACTGTTTAAAGAAAGAAAACTTTGCACTAACAATCATTATGTTCGTTTTCGATTAATCATATCAGCAGAAATGTTACGTCATATTAAACATTATATGATTTCAAAAGCTCAAGCAACGGAAGAAATCTTGGTGTAACTTTAATGGGTTTCGTCTCATTTTCAAAAATTAATCTTGTGCATCAACAGGGAATAATAAAAATATGAACTATTTACGCAACATTTGAGCTTTCATAAGGAGTAAAATATGTTACGCAATATTACACACAGCCATTCAGTGTAAGGAGGACACTTTTATTGCCTCTCTTATCGTTTTTTAAGGAAATGTGTCCGTACTCTGCGTCTTTGTAATATGATAGGGAGAAAGTTTCATTATATCAAGAACTTCAACACTTTATCAATTTCATCAGAACTATGGCGAGTATATTATGCTACTACTCAAATTCAAATTAAAGGATGAACAGCAATATGTTCAGATGAAGAACGACAAAGAGAGATTGCATTGTAATCGTGTCTGTAAGGCACATATGATTCCCCCGCTAAGCACCGATCATTTTCTTTTGTATGGACGAAAAGATAGGATATAATTAAGAGTATAATAATATACCCATACTTTTCGTCGCGAGGGTGGGCCATAAATACCAATGAAAAACAATTACATTAAAAACACATTACAGAGATTTTCAACGGGCAAAATGACTAGATTATTAGACATCTTTACATACACAGAGTATTGAATTAACTTAGAGTGTATTTACACATATTATTTCTCTATGCAATTTCATGTTGCACAACTACATGTATATAGAACAAATGTTATAGCCTTAAACTCTACAACAACAAATCTTCCCTTTTTCATGTGTTTGTGATAAATAAGTATTGAAAGGATGTGGAGTAAATGTACATGACACAAAGTCTCTACAAATACATGACAAGAACTAAAAAGAAATGAACTACGCTTTTATTGTTGTTCTTCATCCTTAAGTCGCCTTAAAGCCTTGATAATACCTCACAGTAAGTTCAAGACGGCCCATAGCACCGGTGTGTATGGAACTCATATCTAGATTCCGAACAACGCTACATAAATGCTCTAAATTATTATGGTTGCGGGTTTGTCAGCAAACATAAACATTTCTGGCAAAGTGTTCTAACAATCGCTGTCATCCGTTGCCCGACAAAGACTTATAGTAAAATACGATAGCTTCATATCCTGAATTTAATGGCCTGTATGAAACTGGCGGATCTGGCCTGATAAAAAATGGTTCTCCGATTTGTACCAGAAAAAAGGGACTACACTCAATTTTTTGGCCTTTTATCAAATTTTTGCCTATATTCTCCGCGAAATTAAAAACCAATTTACAAATAAATGGTTTCAAACCGCTTTTATTACCAGAAACACCAATGTACGTTACCAATTTTCATATTAAAGCAAAAATCGAAACATATTGTGTTGAAGTAAGCACAAAAATAAGTACAACATGAACAAAATTCTGAACAATAAAATATTGTAGTCAAATT
Organism: Modiolus philippinarum; assembly: GCA_002080025.1. NCBI lineage: Eukaryota > Metazoa > Mollusca > Bivalvia > Mytilida > Modiolidae > Modiolus > Modiolus philippinarum. Next base: position 41,516 of record MJUU01004370.1, on the reverse strand, counting down.
CAAACAACATGGAAGATCGAACATTTCTTCAGCAGACACTTAATATGACTGTATTGTGTGCACCTGGTGCATTGCCTTCATACTTTTACATGATATAAATAACAGATTTTATGACCGGGTTGGTTTTAATTTCAAGCGTATAATATCATATTATATAATATAAAATTATAAATGGATTGTAGGGTGTTTTATGGCACAGATAGAGTAAAAAATTGACATCTAAACCACCTTAAATCCTCTGCATCATTTACTACAAAACAAAAACCAGAATCAAGTGAGATAAATCTATTACGTATATATAAATATATATCAAATATATATTATACCTATCAAATATTTATTTCATTTGATAACTTTTCTACTATTAGGTCTGCCATTGAAAACAATCATATGCAGCAGAATATTAGCCAAATAGATGGCATTTACAAACAAAAGGAAAGCAGACACCCAAGCGGTACACAAAAATTCACCTTTGACCAAATATATCCAACGACTAAGGGACCGACCATTTAACCTGAAGGGGGGGGGGTATGTTTTTTTTTTCTGGGCAGAAAATTTTTTTCGCGCTTCGCGCGAAACAAATTATTTATTTTGTGCACGCGTATCAACAAAATATTTTTTTCAAAATTAACATTATTTTTTTGGGGCAGAAAGCCTCATTCAGAAATTTTTTTTTCATCATTTTGGCAGCCAAAATATTTTTTTCACATAAAATCAGATCCAAAATATTTTTTTTGAAAAAAACCATAGCCACCCCCCCTTTTCAAGTTAAATGGTTGGTCCCTAATATGTAGAAGCTGTCTCCACACGAGAAAGGATATTTCGTTCTGCGTTCTTAAAAATTACAATTACGTATCTAGATACTAATCGCGAAAGCTACAAACGAGAAATTTGATTAAAGAAAAATGAAAAAGAAAGGAAATGGGGTAAATGTCAAGGAGAAAACATCGAATCTCCAGGTTAAAACTACCCAAAACAAAGCATCTAGGGGTCACCGCACGGTCTTCAACACAGTGAGAAAACTCACACCATAAAGCAAGCCCTAAATGCCCCCCCCCCCCAAAAAAGTAAAAAAAAGTGAATAAATCAATGAAAACAAATCACATCCAATAACCCGAATATCAAAAAACTAAAATTTTATAAGAAGACAAGGACAAGCCAATGACCAACATATTCCTGACTTGGGACAGGCGCAGAAATTGCGGTGGGTTAAATCCAACAAACCCTCCCCCCTAAGTGGTGAATGGCTAAAAAATAAATACACAAAAAGACTCACAGTAAAAATCAAACTAGAAAAAAGTCCAACTTATCAAGACAAGTACCTTTACAATGAAGTACATAAAACATGAGGACAATACACATAGATACTGTCCTGACAAATGCTTGCAATTACTGACAGCTAGCCCACATAATTTCCGTTGACTATGATATCAAGCCTTCTTACATAAGAAACTTCAATTGAAATACTTCTGAATAGATTTCGTATAACAACAATATCAATTATGAAAGAAGAACATGGTCTTGTGCAATGCCAAATACTGCCAAGATGAAAAAGTATGAAATGGCTGGAGAGATGTTTAAATGACAAGAAAAAATCACGTGAGGCTTCAAGACAGTTAACAGCTCTAAAAGATGATCATCGTGCTTCCGATAAAATATAGTGCGCAAGTTTCTTTCAAAATCGTATACATTGTATTTTTAAGTTATATTTCTTCATTTTCGCGAGTTGAATATGGTATTGTTATATTAAATTGAAAACAATATGCATGTTTTCTAAATTACTCGTTTTTTTTTATATTGCGTCTAAGATCAACGAACCTGCCGCGCAGTAATTTGTCAAAGATGAAAATAACATTTGTTTATCTGTGACAGTGTATTGCATATATTTATAGCAATATGAAATCGACATGCGAAATCACACAATCCGATTATTTTCACGTATTACGGAATAACTTAATACATGCAGACGTATGCAGCAGTTCTTTGGATCACTACGAAATTTTGCCACGTGTAGATTTTCAGGGCTTCGAGATTCCGCTCCATCGGAGCTTTGATTTGTTGCTGTAAATTAACACAAATTTCATGATATCTAAGGTATCTCCAGGATATATTGCAAGATTTTTATAACCTCCTTTATTAAAGGGCAATACCGATATAAGGGTAAAAATCTTATAACCGCTCATTCTTTCGTCAGTCAAACTTTTCTCGTCTTGTATATGTAGGTAATTGGCTAGAATGACCCTCCTCATTCCCTTCCCATTTATAAACCCAACGACTTTTTAGGCTGACATCCCTATCAAATATAATTATATAATAGTTACTTATATAGAGAGAATTATCACAAGATACAGACTGCCCAAGGGATAGCGATATGGAAATTTCAATTTTATTATAGTCACATTAAACACTTCAGTTAAACTGTGTTGTGAATTCAATTCATAAAGCACTTTTAAAGCTACCGGTCATTATCAGAAAATTGGGACCGGTCAATATCATGATAATGACTGATAGAATAAATACCATAGATTAATGAATACCACCTGACCACTTCTACACCAATCATGAAAGATTATTTAAATCTGATATAAAAAAAAACATGTTAATATGAGCATTACACGCAAAGAGAGAATCGGGCTACTTTTCTAGTACAGCACTACAAATTCGGATACGGGGAACGTCAACTGATTCATTTTAAGTGTTGTTTTGCACTTAATATGGGGAGCGTCAAAAATACTTTTATTTAGTCTTGTGTCTGTTGATATTCCATGGCCCTTGAAGACGGAAATGTCGAACATCTAGGCCAATCCCAATTTCTATTTTTTTAATTTTTAGTGTTAGTTTTTATGTCTGACAACGCAGTTCGACAAGAATTTGACCTTGTTCTTAACTATAAAATTCTTTCGAGTGAACAATTAAACTAATTTCAGATAATATCAACCATTTCTTTAATTTATACCTCGATATTTTGTTATTTATTACCACTGGGCCGATGCCTCTCCTTGCGGACTGTAATTACCCCAGGGTTTTCACCAACCCAGTAGTCAGTCCTTAGGTGCTGACCCGAAAACCGATTTTATTCACACTTGCACAATTTTGTTGAAACTAAGGAGTATCTCTGGCATGCATAGCTCTGTCCTATGATAATTTTTGGCTTTTCTATTTAGATCATTTTGGTGACTTGTTCTCGATCAGCTTTTTCACATTTTCCAGTTGATGGACTTCCAAATGTTTTGGCTTGATCTGCACTGATGAGACATAAGTTGTCGAAATGCGCATAGCAGAAAATAAATTAACAGTAACTTCGGTATTTTGTTTTTTTTTAAATACACGTTTAAAAACCAACAGTAAAATTTGGATTTTAATCATTTTAACAAGTACTTCCATTTACAAGTCAAAGAGCTATTAGTCATGTTCATAAATACATTAAGAAAGTGTAACGTAATTGAATTAAAATTGGAGATACTTCTAAATCAATTAATATTTGAGAAAAGTAAGAATTCTCTAAAAATTCTTGAGATTTTCTGTTGAGATTTAATGAACTCAAACCCAAAAGATTAAAAACTATTCTTGGAAAAGTATTTAATTTGTGCACCTTTTTGAGTTTTATTGCATCATAAACAATAACAACTTTCAATTATTCTTCTTATCTCTACAAATTACAGATTACTAAATCATAAAGGTGCTCGGTCGTATTAATTATAATGGAAGTAAAACAAAAATAAAGATGCATTTTTTCTAGTCTGATAATGCTCGTCAAGAATTATTATTGTAATCTCGACCGTCATGTTCGCAATTTCTCCCGAGATTATGATTATTATGGCATAATCTTTTCATGGCTAGAAGATCGCTTTTTTATCAGAGGTGCCTATCAAATGGCTGTGCTTGGTGCCACCGACATTTGCGTTTCAGTATCATTGTAACACACTGTCTGCGTTATAAATAAAGCACAGAGGTGGCTTCTTTCTGTAAAAGTATGATTTGTGCAATGTATATTAGATGCTAACACATCAAATGTTTCCGAACGCTGAATATGCTATATTACGAATATATTAGGGTAGAAATTTTGCCACGTGTAGATTTTCAGGGCTTCGAGATTCCGCTCCATCGGAGCTTTGATTTGTTGCTGTAAATTAACACAAATTTCATGATATCTACAGTATCTCCAGGATATATTGCAAGATTTTTATAACCTCCTTTATCTTGACCAATCAAATGCAGTGATGCTGTGACTGATTCATTGCTTACTTCTATATCAATAACTTATAGTTTCTTTGTAAAAATATGACACTATGCTTCATTTTGTATGAATGTATACAATATTTTATCTGTTTCCATCCATATTTAATGACATTTTGTTTTCTTCAACATTGAAACGTAGAAATATATATATACGTCACAATCTGACAGCAGGGCCAGATTTATTGAATCGGTTCTAGGAACTTCCATGCAATCAAAATCAAACATACAGACATCTTTTACTCGGTAAGACAAATTTACGTTTGTTTAAGTTTGAAAGAAAAGATTGAATTTCTCATTAGCAATTTACCGATAATGAATGAGCAAGATGCATGTAGCAGTGATGTTGTCGGGGCTAAGGAATTTCTTAAGGGACGTAAACAACAAAGGCCGAACATAACGTGACTTACTGCAACCACTAGGAGAGTGTTTTTGCTAATAATTAATGAGCAAGAAGCTTTCTGTCTGCAACTTGTACTCACAAGCGACTTGGCATCGACGTCAAATTTAAAGCACAGTATAAAAAAATACTAAAGGGCAGAAAACACACGACAACTAAAAACTGGAAAATCAACAAAATATTAAACACTAAAGCTTACTTGCAGTGTGAACTTCCATTCAAACCGAGAATAGCATCAGATGCTCCGGAAGGGTAAGCATGTTGTGCTTTTTATACAGTAACCATGACACTGTTAGTGAGTAAATTCAGAGAAAAGACCATTCGGAAGTCTATGATGACATATAATGAAGCTGATATTTCTATTCTCACTTGTGAAAACAACTCGTCATATCTTTCTTGTTGTCTCCATTTTTGTTGCATCTGCATTGCCGTGTTTTTGCATTACTGATTTTACAAAATTAAGGATACCATAGACACTTCTACATCAGCCTCGTTCCTTGACCTTCACCTTGAAATTAACAACAGAGGTAGACTTCAAACTAAGTTGTACGACAAACGCGATGACTTCACCTTTCCAATAGTAAACTTCCTTTTTCTTTGTAGCAACATCCTAACAGCACCGGCATATGGAGTTTACATTCCCAGCTTATTTGCTATTCAAGAGCCTTTGTTCGATACAGTGACTTCCTTGATAGAGCCCGGTTGCTCACATATAGGTTACTTCAACAAGGGTATGTTACCCAAAATTTGAAGTCATCCCTCCAGAAGTTTTACGGTCGACATCACCATCTTGTGGACCGCTATGGGATATCTGTTTCGCAGATGACAACAGATCTTTCCCTCTAAAGCTTAATTGTTGTTTCCTCTACCGGATTTGACTTTACTACCGGATTTGACATGTTCAACACGGCGGGTGTCTTATAAAAAGCAGGATTTTAATTTTTTGGTTTGGTTTCCATGGCAACCATAGAAGTACTGAATCTTCAAATGCGTTAGAATTTGGTATTATATGACCCACAAAGTTCCTTTTAGATTTCATGAAGCTAGTGATAATAGTTTTTGAGATATAGTGAAAAACATACGAAAATGCTCAAAGTCCAACAACTCCTACAAAATTTCATGTATGAAAATGGCGGTGCGAAATGAAATACATATAAATGTTGTGTCGCCACAATTGAAATAAGCACCGACATATAATATCTCCCACTTCTGAGGTCATTTTTGACAAAAGATGTATAAATTTGGAATTTGTTAAAATTTTGATAAAATTGTATGTCTTGATTTCAGCAGTATGCATACCTACATTATAAGGGGAACCCCTGCTCAATTTTTTTTTTGAAAGGGGTCTAAAATGCATTGCAGTGGATTGAGGACCTTTTGGTTGCCATAGAAACCTATCCATACAGTTCTAATTTTGAGAAAAATGCGAATATTTATTAAATTATGTTCTCCGTTTTAAATTATGTTTTGATTTTAGCAGTATGTGTAACATTCATTTTAAGGGGAAACCCTGCTCAAATTTTTTTTTGTCCCCTGCCGCACCGCGACGGTGGGACCTAGTGTGTGAACATTTGCCACCATATGTACTTGATCATATTATGTTGCCATTTTGATTGGACAAATTTTACGGGAGTTATGGGACTTTATCGACTTTATGCATACTACAACATAGGAAGACTTTGTGGACACATCTCCTCAAAATCCAATTAAGGGATTTTGCTGAAATTTTGCTTGGCTGTTTGCAACCTAATGCAGTTGATCATTTCCTGCCGCCATTTTGATTCGCAAAATTTTGCATGAGTTATGGGACATTATCGACTTTACTGCGGCGGCGGGGGACATAGCTACGCGTAGCAATCTTGTAATCACTTCTTCCTCCGTGTATTTTTTCTGTGATTCTGAGTCGTATTTCACAAAGTATGCTTGTTCTCTGCCTATGACAATGTTCTTATATCTTCATTCGCCGTTCTTATGGGAGAAACATCTATGAATTATGTCTTTCAGTCGAGATTTCAGTTGTTCATTAGGAATGGTAGTATAAAGCGTGGAGAAGTCAAAAGTTCTGATGCTGTTACAATGCGATAATGATCTTGATTTTAGGATGTCAAGCAGATCTTTAGAGTTTTTAATATCCACATTTCATTTACACCACTTCTTGAAAAGCTAGTATCACAGTATTTTTGAAGACACAGTTTACGGCTGTCAAGATAGAGGTTAAAAGCTTAGAAAGAGGTTTTGTGCAACATTTTGCAGATCCAGCGATGTACCGTTGTTTGTATGGGCATTCGTGTAATTTTGGTACCCAGTATAAGGAAGGGAGATCGATGTCTTCCTCTTTTGTTGAAATCCCAAAGGAAAGCAAAACTGATTTATGGTTCTGTAATATCTCCTCCTAAGACAGAGTGGTAGCTGTGTAGTTTGGATTACCCTGGGAGTTACCAATGCCTAGTTCTTTCTTTAAACATTCGATGTAATGATTTTTACATATGAAAATGATGTTATTAGGGGCCTTATCTGCTGGAACAACAACATATTTGTCATAAATGGAGGACAAGTATCTTGCAACATCTGCATTTTGGAAAATGGATGATGCTTTAGTTCTCATTGACCCTCGTAGATGACTAATTCGATTAAGAATCATGGACCTCACAGTCTTAATCCATTCCGAAAGAGAATCAAGGTCTTCATCTTGTTCACGTTTAATCCATTTTCTGGCGTAGTCCTCCACAGCATCCATAAGGAGTTTAAAATTTTGCTGGATCGTGGTTCACGAAATTTGGGTCCCTTCGCAAGGATATCACGGAGAGACGGGTTTTCGATGATGTTCAAGTCTCCCGTTATGACGTGACCACAGGGACTATATCTGTAAGGTGAATTTAAACATGAACAATCGAGTGGTCATTGGTGGTATCACAGCCAAACTTGTACAACAGGGTTACAGTTTTTATAAGTTGTTGAATACTTTTAAGAAGTTTTGTTATAGATATGAACATTTAATATCTCAATATGGCATTAATCGCAAACAGCTTATTACAGTGGGTATTTCTTATCCTTGTTTTTACGGAAATGTTGCTAAAAATTGCCAAAAACTGATTAAAGATCCAGAAAAGCTTAGACGTAACCTACCTTCTTTACGTAATAGGGGATATCGACAAGATACTTTGCTTACGTAATAGGGGATATCGACAAGATACTTTGCTTGCATTAAAATTAGCATTGAGATCTAGTGACCTTAAAATTTTACACACATACTGGTCTCTTGCACTAATACTGCCAATATCTACTAAAATATATAATGATTCTTGACCAAACCCCTCGGGGAGTTTTGAGTTTGATATTTCTTCCGTAGTGCGACAGCGTTTTGCCAGCAGACTAGGCTCCTTGAGCTAGCCGGCAGTTTAGCGGCGAGCACCTCTTGACCCATCTTTCAAAATTACGTATTGTCATTTTCCCTTCTTTCAAGATTGTGGTCATTGAGTAAGTAGTCTACCTGTATTGGGTTTTATTCGTATGTTTGTTATACTATAGGGAAACGGGACAGATAAAGGGGAGGTTTGGATGCCCATAAACCGGTTTTACCCTACCGCTGGCTTTTGCTAGTGCCGGTACCAAGTCCGACTGTCTCGCGTTCCTATCGTTGTAACGTTTGTCCTTTGTCTTGTTTGTGTTTTTCCTGTGTAGTTCCCTGGAAGATTGTTGCATGTGACTGTAATTTTCAGCCATTGTAGATGTTTCCTGTTATCCTTTTTGTTACATTTATCACATTTACTTTTCATACCATCTCAAACTACGACAAATGTTATTTCATGAAATTAGAAAGAAATTTCGTGGTGTATTTGAAAGCAATGTCACAAACCATAACAACCATGACAACTCTGTATTGTAACAACTATACACAACATCGGATCAATTCCTTGTCTCTATAAATAGGAATTATGCTCATAGAATAGCTTTGTTCTATTTTTTCTTCCTTTATGAATTCAACCATTCCAAAGAGTTACAACGTAGAAAATTATTTAAATACATCGGCAAACCAATAAAGTAATTGTTTACACAATAGGTTGCTTTTAACAACAATAATGCTGATATTGTTTAAAAGACTCTATGATATTGATGTATATATATAAACATGTTTCTGATGTACTTTCTATAAATATACTGTATATAATCAAAATATTAGCTCACAGTTAACAATATTATTAACATAACTAAAAAATTGAGTATACTATAAAGCCACTGGAAACGCTTATCTTGGTAAAAACTTCCTTATAAAAGAACTCGCTGTCTCGCGTATACAGATTCTCCAAGATTGTTTAAAGACTTTGTTTAAAGACTTCTGAAGAGTTGCAAAAACGTTATTAGCTATTTCGATATATTTGATGTTGGATGAATCGGTTCAATTGGCTTAAAGATCCGATGACTTGAAGATGTTACAGATATACTGAATCTCACTGATACTGCCGACGTCTACGAAGGATTCGTTACCAAACATTCCTGAATGTTTAAGTTTTACCACTAATAAAGGCCCCTTAAGCTAGCTTACAGATAAACCGCGAGCACGCTTTGAATCATTTTTTTCAAATTACGTTAGTCTACCTGTATTTGGTTTTACTGTATTAAAACGGAATAGAGAAAGGGGAAGTTTGGATATCTATACACCTGTGTAACGCTACTACACGCTTATGCTAGTGTCTGTACCAACCCCGGCTAACCCGGCTTCGTTACTGTTGGATATGTGTTTTACTTGTATATTCTTTTGTTTAAGTAAAGGAACAAGTTAAAATGCTGGTCGAACTGCGATAAAAGTTAAAAGCATATCAAACGTAAAATATAAATGAAAAATAAAAGATTGAGGTAGGGATGGGCCTAGATCGTCGACATTGCTGTCTTCAAGTGGCCGTGTAAAACAAAGAAAATTTCCTCTTGTTTAGTTTCCTTCTTGAATGTGGCCTGTAATTGTGATTTTCGCCATTGTAGGTGTTTCCTGTTAGCTTTTTAAGTTTTTAATTTAATTCATTTTTGTATTATAAGTTAAAATGGATGGGTTTTC
>MJUU01004369.1:1238-14215 GCA_002080025.1 Modiolus philippinarum | reverse complement strand
AACCCTACCCCTAATGTAAATAACTGTAACCCTAACCCTTATGTAAATAACTGTAACCCTAACCATACTGTAAATAACTGTAACCCTACCCCTAATGTAAATAACTGTAACCCTACCTCAATAAAAATAACTGTAACCCTAACCCTAATGTAAATAACTGTAACACTACCCCTAATGTAAATAATTGTAACCTTACCCCTTATGTAAATAACTGTAACCCTAATACTAATGTAAATAAATGTAACTCTACCCCTAATGTAAATAACTGTAACCCTTACCCTAATGTAAATAACTGTTTTCCTACCCCTTATGTAAACCACTGTAATCCTAATGTAAATAACAATAACCCAACCCCTAATGTAAATAACTGTATCCTTAACACTAATGAAAATAAATCTAACCTAACCCCTTATGTAGATATCTTTAACCCTACCCCTAATGTAAAGAACTGTAACCCTTACCCTAATGGAAATAACTGTTACCCAAATCCTAATGTAAGTAACTGTAACCTACTGTAAACAACTGTAACCCTACCCATAATGTTAATAACTGTAGCCTTAACCATAATGTAAATAACTGTAACCCTAACCCTAATGTAAATAACTGTAACCCTAACCCTAATTAAAATAACTGTAACCCTGCCAATAATGTAAATAACTCTAACCCTAACCCTAATGTAAATAACTGTAACAGTACCCCTAATGTAAATAACTGTAGCCCTGACCCTACAGGATATCACTGTAACCCTAACCGTCATGTATATAACTGTAACCCTACCCTTTATGTATATAACTGTAACCCTTACCCTAATGTATATAAATGTACCCTTACCCCCAATGTATACAACCGTAACCCTACCATTAATGAATGTCACTGTAACCCTAGCCTCAATGTGAATAGCTGTATTCCTAACCCCAATGTATATAAATGTGCGCCTAACCCTAATGTATATTTCTCTAACCCCAAGCCCTATTCATATAAATGTAAACCTAAGCCTAATCTATTTAACAGTAACCCTACCCCTAAGGTATATTACTGTAACCCTGCCCTATCGTATATAACTGTAATCCTTCCACTTATGTATAATACTGTAAACCTACCCCATATATGTATAACTGTAACCCTACCCCTAATGAAAATAACTGTAACCCTAACCCTAATGTAAATAACTGTAGCCCTAACCCTTATGTAAATATCTGTAACCCTACCCCTAATGTAAAGAACTGTAACCCTAACCCTACTGGAAATAACTGTTACCCTAATCCTAATGTAAGTAACGGTAACCCTGCCCCTACAGTAAATAACTGTAACTCTAACCCTAATGTAAACAACTGTAACCCTACCCCTAATGTTAATAACTGTAGCCTTAACCATAATGTAAATAACTGTAACCCTAACCCTAATGTAAATAACTGTAACCCTAACCCTAATGTAAATAACTGTAACCCTACTCCTAACGTAAATAACTGTAACCCTAACCCTAATTTAAATAACTGTAACCCTGCCAATAATGTAAATAACTCTAACCCTAACCCTAATGTAAATAACTGTAACAGTACCTCTAATGTAAATAACTATAGCCCTGACCCTACTGTATATAAGTGTAACCCTAACCGTCATGTATTTAACTGTAACCCTACCCTTTATGTATATAACTGTAATCCTTACCCTAATGTATATAAATGTAACCCTACCCCTAATGTATACAACTGTAACCCTACCATTATTGAATATAACTGTAACCCTAGCCTCAATGTGTATAGCTGTATTCCTAACCCCAATGTATTTAAATGTGCGCCTAACCCCTTATTTATATTTCTCTAACCCCACGCCCTATTTATATAAATGTAAACCTAACACTAATCTATTTAACAGTAACCTTACCCCTAAGGTATATTACTGTAACCCTGCCCTATCGTATATAACTGTAATCCTTCCCCTTATGTATAATATTGTAAACCTACCCCAAATGTGTATAACTGTAACCCTACCCTTAATGGAAATAACTGTAACCCTAACCCTTATGTAAATAACTGTAACACTACCCCTAATGTAAATAACTGTAACACTACCCCTAATGTAAATAACTGTAACCCTACACCTAATGTAAATAACTGTAACCCTACCCCTAATGTATATAACTGTAACCCTAACCCCAATGTAAATAACTGTAACCCCATCTTTAATGTAAATAACTGTAGCCCTAACCCTAATGTTAATAACTTTAACCCTACCCCTAATGTAAATAACTGTAGCCCTAATAATAATGAAAATAACTGTAACCCTAACCCTAATGTAAATAACTGTAACCCTACCCCAAATGTAAATAACTGTAACCCTAACCCTAATGTAAATAATTGTGACTCTACCCTAATGTAAATAACTGTAACCCTACCCCTAATGTAAATAACTGTAACCCTAACCCTAATGTAAGTAACTGTAACCCTAAACCTAATGTAAATAACTGTAACTCTACCCTAATGTAAATAACTGTAGCCCTAACCCTAATGTAAATAACTGTAACCCTACCACTAATGTAAATAACTGTAACCTTAAACCTAATGTAAATAACTGTAACCCTAACCCTAAGGTAGATAACTGTAACCCTAATCCTAATGTAATTAACAATAACCCTACCCCTAATGTAAATAACTCTAACCCTAGCCTTTATGTAAATAACTGGAACCCTACCCCTAATGTAAATAAGTGTAACCCTAACCCTTATGTAAATAACTGTAACCCTAACCATACTGTAAATAACTGTAACCCTACCCCTAATGAAAATAACTGTAACCCTACCCCTAATAAAAATAACTGTAACCCTAACCCTAATGGAAATAACTGTAACACTACCCCTAATGTAAATAATTGTAACCTTACCCCTTATGTAAATAACTGTAACCCTAATCCTAATGTAAATAAATGTAACTCTACCCCTAATGTAAATAACTGTAACCCTTACCCTAATGTAAATAACTGTTTTCCTACCCCTAATGTAAACCACTGTAACCCTAATGTAAATAACAATAACCCAACCCCTAATGTAAATAACTGTATCCTTAACAGTAATGAAAATAAATCTAACCTAACCCCTTATGTAGATATCTGTAACCCTACCCCTAATGTAAAGAACTGTAACCCTTACCCTAATGGAAATAACTGTTACCCAAATCCTAATGTAAGTAACTGTAACCTACTGTAAACAACTGCTACCCTACCCATTATGTTAATAACTGTAGCCTTAACCATAATGTAAATAACTGTAACCCTAACCCTTATGTAAATAACTGTAACCCTAACCCTAATTAAAATAACTGTAACCCTGCCAATAATGTAAATAACTCTGACCCTAACCCTAATGTAAATAACTGTAACAGTACCCCTAATGTAAATAACTGTAGCCTTGACCCTACTGGATATCACTGTAACCCTAACCGTCATGTATATAACTGTAACCCTACCCTTTATGTATATAACTGTAACCCTTACCCTAATGTATATAAATGTACCCTTACCCCTAATGTATACAACTGTAACCCTACCATTAATGAATGTCACTGTAACCCTAGCCTCAATGTGGATAGCTGTATTCCTAACCCCAATGTATATAAATGTGCGCCTAACCCTAATGTATATTTCTCTAACCCTACGCCCTATTTATATAAATGTAAACCTAACCCTAATCTATTTAACAGTAACCCTACCCCTAAGGTATATTACTGTAACCCTGCCCTATCGTATATAACTGTAATCCTTCCCCTTATGTATAATACTGTAAACCTACCCCATATATGTATAACTGTAACCCTACCCCTAATGAAAATAACTGTAACCCTAACCCTAATGTAAATAACTGTAGCCCTAACCCTTATGTAAATAACTGTAACGCTACCCCTAATGTAAATAACTGTAACACTACCCCTAATGTAAATAACTGTAACCCTAACCCTAATGTAAATAACTGTAACCCTATCCCTATTCTAAAAAACTGTAACCCTAACCCAAATGTAAATTGATTGATTGATTGAATGAATATTGTTTAACGTCTACTCAGCAATATTTCAGCTATATCAAGACGAGAACACGTTTGTTAATAAATTATCACTTTGAGGTATGAAAATGGCCATGGGACGGGACATTCTGACTGCCACTGGAAAAGTAGGATGAAATCGTCAAGGGCGGGGAATTTAGCCTTGTAGCCGATCACCTACGGACCACCCCAAAAAGAGCTTGCTACAAGGGTTCTTTAACGTGCAGGAAGCGTGGCATTTCTTCCAACACGTGGACCTGAGTTTACATCCCATCCGAAAGATGGGTTGTGTATTTATTAATCCCGCACAACCACGGTATGGGTCCTATTTCTATATCCCGGGACCCTCGGGGTCAGCCTCCGTTTAGGAGGGGTCACACCCCGCAAGCCGGAGATACTAGGTCCTATTTCTATATCCCGGGGTTCCCTCGGGGTCCTCTGTTAGGAAGACTCATACTCCAAGCTCAGAGGATGCTGCGGGCCTATTCATTAGCCGGGACCGCGCACGGCGGCCAAATGTAAATAACTGTAACCCTAACCCTAATGTAAATAACTGTAACCCTAACCCTAATGTAAATAAGTGTAAGCCTACCCCTAATGTAAATCACTGTAACCCTAATGTAAATAACAATAAATGTAAATAACTGTATCCTTAACCTTAATGAAAATAACTCTAACCCAACCCCTTATGTAGATTACTGTAACCCTACCAATAATGTAAAGAACTGTAACCCTGACCCTAATGTAAATAACTGTTACCCTAACACTAATGTAAAGAACTGTAACCCTGCCCCTACTGTAAATAACTGTAACTCTAACCCTAATGTAAATAACTGTAACCCTACCCCTAATGTAAATAAATGTAGCCTTAACCCTAAAGTAAATAACTGTAACCCTAACCCTAATGTAAATAACTGTCACCCTAACCCTCATAGAAATAACTGTAACCCTACCCGTAATGTAAATAACTGTAACCCTAACCCTAATATAAATAATTGTAACCCTGCCAATAATGTAATTAACTTTAACCCTAACCCTAATGTAAATAACTGTAACAGTACCCCTTGTGTAAATAACTATAGCCCTAACCCTACTATATATCACTGTTACCCTAACCGTTATGAATATAACTGTAACCCTACCCTTTATGTATATAACTAACTGTAACCCTCACCCTAATGTATATAAATGTAACCCTACCCCTAATGTATACAACTGTAACCCTACCACAAATGAATATAACTTTAACCCTAGCCTCTTTGTGTATAGCTGTATTCCTAACCCCGATGTATATAAATGTGAGCCTAACCCTAACCCTAATGTATATTTCTCTAACCCTACGGCCTATTTATATAGATATAAACCTAACCCATGTAAATAACTGTAACCCTGCCCTAATGTATATAACTGCAATCCTTCCCGTTATGTATAATACTGTAAACTTACCCCAAATGTGTATACCCCTAAACTTAACATTGTCAATGAAGAGCGACTTAAAGGTCAAGGACAGGTGACAGACTGACATATACACCTCATAACCAATGCATATACCCAATTGTTGACCTATCTTTTCTAGATACTGTGAAACAGACCTAATTACAAAATCTGCTCCGCCTAACGGCAGCATTATACGACTGCAACAGATTGAACCCACATATGGAACCATATATGTTATTATTTCACATATGGAGACCTTTACACCTTTATTCAGAATATTCTCAGTTTTTCACAGTTGGTCCTTTTGTACTCTTTTTGGACCTTTATCAACATTATATACAAAAGAAAAAAAAAAGATCTGGGATTCTTTGAAGTGTCATTTATGTTATCTGTTCTTCATTACCTTTACAAAGATATATTACAACCCGTCTTCTAGCAATTTCGAATTTTGAACTATTTTACCCTTTTTCCCCTTATTTCCCTAAAATGGGGGTAAGGGTTTTTCAAATATGTCACGTGTATTTCATTATCATTACAACCCTACCTTTTGACAATTTTCAATTAAGGACCTTTTACCCTTTTTGGACCCTTATTTCCCTAAACTGGGGTCCAGTGTCTTCTAAATAGTCATTCATATTATTTGCACTGCATTACCTTTACACAGATATATAACAACCCTACCTTCTGACAATTTTCAATTTTGGGCATTTTTACCCTTTTTGGACCCTTATTTCCCTAAATGGGGGTCCAGGGTCCACTAAATAGTCATTTATGTTATCTTCACTTCATTACCTTTACACAGATATATTACAACCCTACTTTATTTTTTTCTGAAATTTTGGACCTTTTGGCCCTTTTCTGAAATGGGTTGGACCACAGACCTCATAATCGAATTTGACCTTATTTAATCATAACTAACATAAGTATAACTAACCAAGTGAATTGGACAGAAGAAACCCTAGAATATACATAGACAAGCAATTTTTAAAATTGGCCCCTATTTCTAAAATGAGAGAGGCCACGATCGAACTTAGGCTGCATTTTGTCACAAGTAACATTGTATTAGAATATAAAAAGGATCGGTCAAAGGACACCTGAGAAAACTTACGGATAAGCAATTTTTGACCCCTTTTTGCCCCTATTTCTGAAACGGACCCCATCATCGAACTTAGGCTGCATTTTGTCATAATTATCATTGTCTTCAGATATCAAAATGATCAGTCCAGGGACACCTGAGAAAACCTGTGGACAACCAATTGTGGACAGATGACGACAGACAACAGACCAATACCAATATACGACCGCAAAAATTTGCATTCGTATAAAAACTTAACATTGTGAATGAACTATGACCTAGAGGTCGACAGGTGACATCTGTCAGATCGACATGTAAACCTCATAAGCAATGCATATACCCAATATTGTTGACCTATTCTCTTCTAGATACTGTGAAACAGACCTAATCACAAAATCTGCTTCGCCTAGCGAATAATTATACGAATTTTGAACTTTTGAATCCCTAAAAACATTTTTTTTTAAGTTGGCAGGTACAAAATGTACATGTATGCTATTGCATGCATTATTCATATTTACATGTACTTACTCCTTGTGAAACGTGTATTGGGGTAACAGTGTTCAAACGTTTTCTTTCCTCTATTATTACATTTTTGCTGGGCAAAACACTTCCAATGGAGTTCATTATTTCCATCATCTGATATTCTCAAACGGTCTTTTACCATCAAAACTTGCGCGATTTTATTGTCATCCAATTTCTACTGATAGCACAACATAGAACTTCTTTCCGTCTGCGATGATCTTGGGTAAAACTCTTTCTTTTTTTTAGTTTCAATCTGAAGCTTTCCTGTAGTGATATCAGGCTGCAACTCGCTCAGCATCTAGGAATAATCCTTCAATATCTCTGTTTATGCCTGTCTTATGACAATGCGCACAATCAAAATAACGCTTTGGGGGTTCTTTTCATCCTCAGATGTAACTTGGTTTTTTTAGTAGTGCTTGTAATATCATTCAGCAGTTTGCGTGGTGTTTTATTCTTAGTCTGCAACTCTTCCAGTTGTTCTTTTTGATGTCTAATGCAGTTATTAAAGAAAATATTTTGTTCATATAAAGTTTGATTTTGATTCTGCAGAAAAATTAATTGCCTTTAGTGTTCAAATTGTTCAGAAAACATGACTTACAATGGTTCATCAGACATGTCAGAACAACAGACTAATTCTGCAACTGAAAACTATGAAAAATCTCCGTCTCCGTAACACGGGTGTTGCTTCGCACTTTTACCTTTGAAAAAATATCACAAGTCGTAGATATAGTATACAATGCTTTCATCATTTATAAATAATTAAGTGAATTAATAAGTAAAAATTTCGTGTTTGCCTCCAAAACTGATGTAAATAAACTGGTTTCTTGTTTACTTTCTACTTTGCTTGTAACTGATGCAGGTAACCAGAAGAGGTGTATTTGTCGAACATTATTATACCACCCACATTTGCAGGCAGTATGTATATAATAAACGAATAGAAAAAAAAAACATGTACAATGAACGATAGTCAATTTGAATCAATTTGAAAAAATCATCTGAAATATCTCGGCGAAGCACTGACAAAATGAAACAACTGTTCATAATGAAGACTTGCATACTACGAATAGATCTCAAAATTCTTGATAAATTACCATGTCTGTTGTGTCCTTGAAATATTTTTCAGTTACCCCTCAGCTACTGTCTTCTACATCTTTCAATTTCATATTTGGGTCGATGCCACTGCTGGTGGACTGTTAGTCCCAGAGGGTATTCACCAGCCCAGTAGTCAGTACTTCGGTGCTGACCAGAAAAGCGACTCTATATAAAACCAGATTTCTTTTTTAACAGGAGAAAAAAAGTATTTGCATTTGATCAAAATTTGAAATCAAGACATCTTTCAGTTTTATCTAAATATTCAAGCATTTTTTTTTTCTTGTTTGCTGAGCTCATCTCAAGTAACAAAACAAAATTTCTTACACAGGTGAACGATATCCTGATTATCAACGCATTCTCATGCAAGAACCTATATAACTTCTATCTCTGCACAACTTATAATTTTATAGTGAGTAAATATTTTACCCCAGTGTTGCTCTTTTTTTGTTTTCTCAAAGGGAGGTCCTCAACCCCATAGTCATATCTGAGTTCACCATCTGGAAACAGGTCTTTAACAGCATACAGGGCAAGATGTGGAGTTCCATCTACATAAATAAGCTTCATCTTGGCATTCTGGTTTTCTCCGACACTATCATTGACCATTTTCCCATGAGAGTAGAATGTGTCCCATTCACACTTAAAAAGAATGATATACAAATATTAGTTTTCTTATAAGATCACAGATCTAAAAAATGTTTATACAATAAGCAAGCTAAAAACTTGAAATTCTGTCTGCAATTCTTAGTATATCGATGTAAGAATCTGGCAATCAGCTTAAATTAAGCACACATAGAGCTTACCTGATGTATTTATTGTTAACTTGTTACAGGTGAAATTTAAAATTTCTAATATTAAATATAACGCACTGATGTTCCAAGGAACACATTGGACGCCTGCACTATATATATTTAATAATTCCTGTGTTTGAAATAGAATTACAAAGTCCATGTTGCACATCTACATTATAAAGTTATACTGAAGCATACTTTCCTCCAAGTTTGGTAGAAAATACAGAGCTATTTATTAGGAGTTTTGGACATAGTGGCATACCCAAATATTTGATAACCTGAAGTGCAAGTTCAATGATAATATGGAATTCTGGAATCAAATGAAAATAAAGAAAAAACAAAATGCATGGTACACATCTGCAATATACAATGAAACATCCCTGCAAGTGTTGTTGAAACATTCCTGAAAAAAAAAAAAACAGTAATTGTCCAATTATGGAAAATTTGGTCGTATGCTAATGCTACGGGTAGCATAAAGAGCTTCTGTTAAAGACGTATTTATTTCATCTACAACTGTGTGGAAAGTACACTTTTTAGAGTTGCTTAATATTTATCTTCAAAATGCTATAAAAGTTATGATTTGAGACTTAGAAAGCACTTTTTCAACCTAAAACTATGAAAAATCTCCGTCTCCGTAACACAGGTGTTGCTTCGCACTTTTACCTTTGAAAAAATATCACAAGTCGTAGATATAGTATACAATGCTTTCATCATTTATAAATAATTAAGTGAATTAATAAGTAAAAATTTCGTGTTTGCCTCCAAAACTGAAGTAAATAAACTGGTTTCTTGTTTTCTTTCTACTTTGCTTGTAACTGATGCAGGTAACCAGAAGAGGTGTATTTGTCGAACATCATTATACCACCCCCATTTGCAGGCAGTATGTATATAATAAACGAATAGAAAAAAAACATGTACAATGAACGATAATCAATTTGAATCAATTTGAAAAAATCATCTGAAATATCTCGGCGAAGCACTGACAAAATGAAACAACTGTTCATAATGAAGACTTGCATACTACGAATAGATCTCAAAATTCTTGATAAATTACCATGTCTGTTGTGTCCTTGAAATGTTTTTCAGTTACCCCTCAGCTACTGTCTTCTACATCTTTCAATTTCATATTTGGGTGAGATCAAGACATCTTTCAGTTTTATCTAAATATTCAAGCATTTTTTTTCTTGTTTGCTGAGCTCATCTCAAGTAACAAAACGAAATTTCTTACACAGGTGAACGATATACTGATTATCAACGTAGTCTCATGCAAGAACCTATTTAACTTCTATCTCTGCACAACTTATAATTTTATAGGGAGTAAATATTTTACCTCAGTGTTGCTCTTTTTGTTTTTGTTTTCTCAAAGGGAGGTCCTCAACCCCATAGTCATATCTGAGTTCACCACCTGGAAACAGGTCTTTAACAGCAAACAGGGCAAGATGTGGAGTTCCATCTACATAAATAACCTTCATCTTGGCATTGACCATTTTTCCCATGAGAGTAGAATGTGTCCAATCCACACTTAAAAAGAATGATAAACAAATATTAGTTTTATTATAAGATCACAGATCTAAAAAATGTTAATACAGTGAGTAAGCTAAAAACTTGAAATTCTGTCTGCAATTCTTAGTATATCTATGTAAGAATCTGGCAATCAGCTTAAATTAAGCTCATATAGAGCTTACCTGATGTATTTATTGTTAACTTGTTACAGGTGAAATTTAAAATTTCTAATATTAAATATAACGCACTGATGTTCCAAGGAACACATTGGACGCCTGCACTATATATATTTAATAATTCCTGTGTTTGAAATAGAATTACAAAGTTCATGTTGCACATCTACATTATAAAGTTATACTGAAGCATACTTTCCTCCAAGTTTGGTAGAAAATACAGAGCTATTTATTAGGAGTTTTGGACATGGTGGTAACCCAAAGATTTGATAAACTTAAGTGCAAGTCCAATGATAATATGGAATTCTGGAATCAAATGAAAACAAAGAAAAACAAAATGCATGGTACACATCTGCAATATACAATGAAACATCCCTGCAAGTGTTGTTGAAACATTCCTGAAAAAAAAAAACAGTAATGTCCAATAATGGAAAATTCGGTCGTAAGCTAATGCTACGGGTAGCATAAAGAGCTTCTGTTAAAGACGTATTTATTTCATCTAAAACTGTGTCCATAGTACACTTTTCAGAGTTGCTTAATATTTATCTTCAAAATGCTATAAAAGTTCTGATTTGAGACTTAGAAAGCACTTTTTCAACCTAAAAGCACAATGATGACTACCGAAGGTTCTGTTAAAATTGATTCAAAATGTATTTTGCGTTTTAGTTTTGTGTAATTTATTGTGACAGTTAGCAAAATTAGACCTTTTCTTAAAATCTTGCCTCTGAGAAATGCAGGAAATTTACCAAAGGTTGAACATGTTTTTCGTAATTTTTAGTGCTTAAAATTTGTTTTTGGTACCAGAAATTGCTAAATTTTTAATTTGATGCAAAAATTTCAAAAATTATTTCTTCGATACTTCCGGGAAATTTATCAAAGTTGGAACAGGACTAATCTTCTACTGTATGCATTAATTTCTATTTTAATGAAATTTTGTTGAGATTCAAAAACTCAATTTAACTTCCAAATAACTCATATCTGTGAATTAAAATTGGATTTTTTAGCAATAAAAAACTTAGTCAAAATTTGAAAAAACTAGAGCTGTCGCCGAATGGCAGCCAGGTATACCCCCCGCTAATTGAACCTTGAATCAATATGGCAAGTGTAAATTTAAGTGTGTGTGGACACAATACAGTTGTGGACTCAGTACAAAGGTGGACACAATACAAGTATGGACAAAATGATATACCTCCCCCTTTTTTTCCTAAAAATATTAAAAGACAAATTACCCCCCCTTAAAAATTTCAGACAGCAACCATATTACTTCATGCACATCTTCAGATGGTGTACTAAAATTGTGCAAGATTTCATCAAAATCCAAGCAGTGGTTTACGAGAACATGCGCCGACAAGGATCACCCCTTCCCCTTTTTCCAGAAAATATTTAAAGACGAATTATCTCCCCTTAAAAATTTCAGACAGCAACCATATTAATTCATGCACATCTTTAGGTGGTGTACTACAACTGTGCAACATTTCATCAACATCTAAGCAGCCGTTTAGGAGAACCAGAGATGAAATTGTGATTGGTTGAAAAAAGCGGAAATCCACTACACTTGAAACAGGTATAAAGTAAAAAAAAACA
This sequence comes from Modiolus philippinarum, assembly GCA_002080025.1. NCBI lineage: Eukaryota > Metazoa > Mollusca > Bivalvia > Mytilida > Modiolidae > Modiolus > Modiolus philippinarum. The sequence continues at coordinate 2,011 of MJUU01004369.1, read as the reverse complement.
AATATAATGGAGCAGCTTGAAAGCGAAAAAGCGGAAATCCGCGGATACGCTGAAAACTTTCATCACTAGAGAACATGCGCTGACAAGGTTCGCCTCCCCTTTTTCCAGAAACTATTCAAAGACGAATTATCTCCCCTTACAAATTTCGGGCATCAACCATATTACTTCATGTACATTTTCAGATGGTGTACAACAACTGTGTAACATCTCATCAAAATCCAAGCAGCGGTTTAGGAGAACATGCGCCGACAAGGTTCGCCTCCACCCTTTTTCAAGAAAATATTCGATGACAAATTATCTCCCCTTAGAAATTTCAGGCAGCAACAATATTACTTCATGCACATCTTCAGATGGTGTACTACAACTGTGTAACATTTCATCAAAATACTAGCAGTCGTGTAGGAGAACATGCGCTGACAAGGTTAATGGACTGACAGGCAGACGGACGGACGGACAGGGTGATTCCTACTTTGTTTGCGGGGTGTATAAATATAGAAAAACTGAAAAAAAATCCAGATTGAGGTATTTTTATGCGTATATTCTTAGTTTAAAAAGTCTTAAAAATTCAAATAAGATTCAATATCTTGATTCATCATCAACAAAACTCTAACCACAGGGTGAATATACATTTCTTTTGCAAAAATACTAAGTCTAAATACTGAAAATCTAAAAAAAATAAGTTTTACAGCTACAGAAGTAATATTTTGGCCATTTTCTAGCTTCTGTACAAATTTAAAATGATTCCATAAAGATTTGGTGCAGTATTTGATGTT
>MJUU01004368.1:31305-42083 GCA_002080025.1 Modiolus philippinarum | reverse complement strand
TCAAAAGATAGTTCAAGTCATTGTAATTTTTGTCAAAAAATTTGTAATCAATGACCAAATGCTTTAAAGTAATATCATTATTAATGCCCAATTTACCCAATAATTCTTTAATTTTATTCCAAAATTCACATAAAAATTTACATTTAATGAAATAATGGTCGTAGTTCTCTTCTTCCCCACAACAGAAAGAAAAACTGTTGTTTGTTATTTTCCATTTAAACAATATTTTATTAGTGGGTAATATACATTGTAATAATTCCATCTGAATATCTTATATTTATTTTCGTGTAATCTTTTAAATATAAACGAATATACATGAGACAAAAGAGTATTTTTGTCATCGTATTGATTGTCAAAATACAAATGTGCCCATGTATAGGGTCTGTAAGTCTTGTTCAATTTTAGAACTTCCGGGAACATAATTTGTACCCGGAAGTTGCATTTTAAACAAAAACATATGACGTTTCGGACAAGAAATGTGAACGTCATAATCTTGCAACGTCATATTTTGGCGGGAAACGTTTTCAAATAGCAGTTATATCATAATTTCTCGGTGTCACATGACGAGACTTACACACCCTATTGTGACCAGTACATTCTTGAAATTTGTTCTTGGTACAAAGATTATAAACACTTTTATTTGATGAAAGTGGAAAGATATTCTTGATGCCAGTGAAAATGAATATTCCAAAAAAGTAATAAAAGGATATGGAGTAAACGCACATGAGACAAGTAAACGCACAAGAGACAACGTCTCTACAAATACATTGTTAAAACAATGGAACAACGCTTTTGTTGTTGTTCTTCATCTTGAAGTCACCATGGGACCTTCAACGATGATCTTTGTCTAATCCTACTTAGATAATGAAAAATAAATGATTTAATTTTGATTTGTAGAATAAATTGTTTATTGCGTATGCTAAGAACTAATTATATGTGACATTTGGTAAAAATAAATAATTTGGTCTAGAACATCATTTTTATCTTGCAATGGTAGCTTTACAGATAAAGCCCTACGTGTATTGCCTTGCCGAATATCCTGCACAGCTGTATCCTGTTTATTCTACAGGATATCGATTTAAGCCAAGCCCACTTCCGATGTCTATGGTCACACAAAAATCCAATATCTATTCATTTTATATTTTCCATTGAATGAAGTTGATTTTTGTATTGCAATATGTAATTAGTGTTTTGAGATATCAAATGTATTTGTACTCGGTACTAAACAACTTGAAATGCTCGACTAAGGCTCGCACGTCAATCTGTTCCCAAGCCTTGTACAAATACAGCTGCTATCTATTTAAAGACACTTACTATATATTGTCTATGTATGTATTTATTGTTTGATTTTTAAATTGAACAATTTTCCCCCAAAAGTCTTCATTCCACTCTAAGGCTTCTATTTTCATTCAGTAAACATTTTCTACTTTTACATGTGCCAAGTGCAAGGTTATTTTATTGGTTAAATATTTCTGTAAGTAAATACATTCAATTAATGTATATATTACACATTTTTGTGTTTTGCACTTGATGGGCATTTTATAGTGAGCTTATAAATGCATTTTAATTGCAGTTGAGCAGGCAGTGTAAGGATTATTTGCTAAGCCTTCTACCTGTATGAATGAATGTACTCTGAAATAATAATATATCCCTGTAATACTACATTGATGTTCATTCCGTAACCAGTATTTCACTTTTGTATTTGAGTTTTTTGTTGGAAATTTTACTCTAAGGATTTTTATCCAAACGGATTGAATACACTGCCGGAACGAATTGAAACATTTTTTATTTCATGCGGTTAGATAAAATATTTTTAGTGTACTCGACTTATAACATGTAAAAGTACAATAATTTATTTCAGGTACAGAACAAACAACAACGGGAGACTCTGTCTTCAAATCAGTTTTGAAATACGATGACTTCTCTATAATTGGATGCTTAACCTTTGACGTGAAGGTGTGTGGTTATGCAAACATACTCATCGAAACCAACAATGGAGGTTACGATTTTCTTTTAGGGTATTCAATTGCCATAGGAATCTGGTACAAAGGTTACCACTTAACATCGACCTTTGCTGGTGAAATCCTAAGCTGTGATGATTTTAGATCATTTTGGATCAGTTTGGATGAAGGGAAATTGACCGCAGGCACGGGAAAAATACCTTCAGAAAACAGTTTTTTGATTACATGGCAGGACTCTGATACTCTGACAATGAATGGAGTACAAATTGCAACGAGATATGGGCGTCATGCACAGTGGATTCTATAATAAAAGTACAATGAATCATGGATTTAAGAAATAAGGATTTGTAATAACCAATATAGGTTCATGTTATTCTCAAATTGTGGATTCTTTCATGGTCTACTATAGTGAATAAACACAGTTATATATTAATCTCCATTTTGTGCACTCAAGGCACATTGTAACCGCTTCATTGGTGATACATGTTGAATTCGTTTGGCATAGTTTTGTTGATTCTGTTTTCTCTCAATCGACACTTTCGAGGCTTGTTTAGGGTATTTTGGGATATGGGATATTCACGATTTTTAAGAATGGGATATGGGATATTTAAGACAAAAGTGACCGGGATATGGGATATTTTGACCATGGAATATGGGATATTTCAATAATTAAGTGGATATCTTCAATTTTCAAAGGGATATTTAGTCCAGACTTACTGGGATATTGGGACCCCCTAAACAAGCCTCACTATATTTACAGTTAAACCTGTCTATAGTGACCTTTCAAGGGACAAAGATTAAAAGGTCACTATAGACAGGTGGTCTTTATATACAGGTCCAAGCCATCCTCAAGATTGAAAATATAAACTACCTTAATGAATTGTTTTAAAAGTCACCAGCAAGAGCTAGTTCCGTGAGCATGGGACCTGTATAATTAATTCGTCTCTTCGTAGCATCTTTGAACTATTCCACTCAAAGATCGTTTTATCTTCATTCCCGTTGATGCGTCTCGTACGTTTTTGCGATTCAGGAGCATTGTTCTCAAAGTCATTGAACACCTCTGTCAGCCTTTTACGTTAATTCTGTATCCAACCCCAAACATTTCGGCAACTTTTTCAATGTCTAAAAGTTTTATCGCTTCTAATTTTTGTTTTTCTTCGCAATTATGTAAACATTAATCACTTTAAAGGAAATTATCTTTATGTCATTGGTTTCATTGGCTAATTCCGAAATCTCGTTCACCTACCACGAAATATCGATGTTAACCATATAAGTTGATTGAAATCTCGCTAAAAACGTATCTGACGAGAGCGAAAAAATGTCAACATCCGGTTTTTGTGGAACATCGAAAGTCGCTATATACAGAATTCCAAAGTCGTGTGGACGGTTTTTTTACAGTCGTAAGTCGCGTTAGACAGGTTGTCGTTATAGAGAGGTAATCAAAGTGGGAATTTTCTCGGGAGGGATGAAAATAAAAGGTCGCTATGAGCAGTTTGTCGTTATAGACAGGGAGTCGCTAGTACAGGTTCGACTGTATGTTTTACCGAGGACTCCTGGTTAATTACACTTTCTGCTTTTGGTTTTAAGTTTTAACTGCATAACTAGTATGTGATAAATCCATTAAGCCTCATGGTGACTTCAAGATGAAGACCAGCAAGTGTTGTTCAATTGCTTTGTTTTGAATTTGTAGACTTTGTCTCATTGCATTTACTCCATATCTGGAATAAGGCTAGAAGCCTAAAAGCTCATTTTCCTAGTCACTTCCCCGCCGTGCGCGGTCCCGGCCTACGAATAGGCCCGCAGCATCCTCTGAGATTGGAGTATGAGTCTTGCTAACAGAGGTCCGGCACCTGGATCGGTTTTCAGGGGCTCCGGCTACAGAGCTGCCGGGCGCGTCCCCAGTTGGTGGATAGGGAATGCCCTGTCTATGCGGGGTAGTCAGGTCATAATACGGAAAGCCTGACCGCGAACCATTGTAGCCAAACTGTTTGGAGAAACGCTTCACTCCATGCAGTATAAAGACCCCTTCTATATTTCTCTAAAGAGAGCAGACGCACTGGGTGTCGTATAGAAGGCTAAATTTCCTGCCCCTACCCATTTCTCCCCTTTTCCAGTGGCAATCAAAAGTCGTTACCCAGGTTGTCCCTATATTGAATATGTGACATAATTATCAGTTTGAGCTTGATCGGTTCTCTGTATTTATCGCAGCAGCAGCGTAATTATGTAACTTTTGCTCTTTGGAAACAATTGATATTGGTATAAGTTTTGATGGCTTTATACAACATATGAGGAATAAACGTAGAAGTTTCGACTACAAACATTCCTTTATCTTATTGATTCTCTTATTAAAACTGCAAGCAATTGTGTATATTGTGCTACTAGCAATGCATGCGTAATTGTTACCAAGAAAACAATTTCAACACAATTCATGGTCATTAAAAACGATCTTGTTTCCGTATTATTGGAAATGTAATAAAATAAGTCTTCAATAAATATCACATATACGTTATAGGTAAAACCTACCTTTTTTCTTTAGTTTATCTTAGATAAGTAAAAGTTTAATTTCCAGTGACTAATATTTCAGCTACAGCAGGGTGATGACAAGTAAATCAATTACAAAAAATGAATGAAAAAAAAGAAATAAAAGTAAAGGGTATAACCGGGGCGGGGCAACGAGTTTTTAAAGCCACTGGAAAAGGGGAGCAATGGGTAGGGGCATGAAATTTAAACTTCTACACGACACCCAGTGCATCTGCTCTCCTTAGAGAAAAATAGAAAGGGTTATTAGACTACATGGCGCGTGATGTTTCTTCACACAGTTTTGGGTATATGGTTCGTGGTCAAACTTTCAGCATTATGACCTAATTACCCCACACGAGAGGGCATTCTCAAATCCACCAACTGGGGACTCGTCCGGCAGCTGTGTACTTGGGACCCGCCCGGCAGCTCTGTAGCCGGAGCCAGTGAAAACCGATTCAGGTGCAGGAGTTTATCTTGGACAGAGTTTAAACGAATTCATAATTCTTTGCCTCTCACTGACGTTGCTGTTCTAATTTTATTTTTAAGATGAGACTTGACCATTTTAATCAAACAGATTTTAAACGCGACACTGCCTGAACTTACTGAACTTACTGAAGGTTGGGCACGCTTGGGGTTAAAATTTTACTGCTCTGCTTTGTTGATTTTAATATTTTTAAACACTACGGACAGGAGTAGGGAAATTAGAATGTTGTACATATAAGTGAATGTTAAAATTGAATGAAAAAGATAATCACATGTATTGAAATTTGAAAATTTATTTTGTCCCTAAGAAGATAGAGCTTGATTTATAACGGTACAGCGGCAGTTCCATGAACAATGGCTTTAAGCAATTAGAGTAGAGTATTTGAATGTCCGAGGATGTCAATCGTAGATACTGTAAACGTGGAATTTTCGCGATTTTGTTTGACAAACATTTCGCGAGGAAGTTATTTTCGCGCTAAAGGCCCTCATATCCAACAATGTCATTGCTTTTACATAGAACAAATCAAAACCAAAGTAGTCGCATGGGGGAATTTTCGAGGAAGTTTCTTGATCGCGAATATAGCGAAAATTACCACCACGCGATAATTTCCACGTTTACAGAAATAAAAAATGCAGTGTACTGTTGGCGACGCTTCACGAAGCCTGTAAACGCATCATTTTGACTATCAAATCAAGATTGACGCCCCGGTGATTCAAATAATGTAGTTTTGCGATTAAAAACAATCAATTTCGTGTCTTAATTTATATTTAAAGAGTTGTAAATGGACAAAGAACAAGACCAGACTAGACAGTTAACTTACTTTGTACGAGGGATGTACAAAGTGTAATTGTTGGCCAGTTTTGACCAATCAAATGATCTGTTACATAAACATAACATATTTATTACATTAAACCTATTTTTTGGACATTTTGTTCCCTTTTGCATATTTGTTTAAAAACACTCGGTATTATTTACTCAGACTCGTGCTTTTTTATGGTTTACAATGCAATAAGGTCTGTAAGTATATATTGTTCAATATGAATTTTCTTATACTATAGTACACAGAAGTTGCATAAAAAAAAATAATGATAGCGTCACGTTTTTCGTTGTCACGTGACTATACTAGCAGACAGTTCTCTCTAAAAAAATAAAGATTTGTTGTTTTGCCCAAGGAAACAACTTTGGGTTCATATGGATCATCTGAAAGGATAATTTTTGGTGATGGTTACAGATACAAGTAATACAAATAACCCTGATTTCCTTTAAAATTACTGTACTCATTCAGTTCTTGCTCATATTTTTCTACTATAAAACAAACGGTATTAACTATTGTAAACCAATTTATTTTCGCAGGGACTAAGTTCTGCAAATATGTATCTTAAGATAATTTGGCGTTGGTTCTTTTCTATATTCAATATTTACGATGTGATGGCTAATTTGCCAATTTAGGTAAATACGATGGAAACAAAATATTTATAATTGATTTTTGAGCAAATTATAGTTAGTTTTTACAGATACTTGCTAAACATGCAGTCTCTATAATTTAAATGATGAGATATGATTTTTTTCCAATGCGTTTTATTTCTATTAAAAGCTAAATGAAATACAAGGACATTCGGTAGTTTCCCATTTTCTAGTTCATCTTTCTTCTTTTTCTATACTAAAATTCCTAGCAAGGTCAATGAATTTCCGATGTCGCTATTTAGATAATATTTTTCTCGTTAATCCAAGATTTAAAAAAAAAATGACAACGGATTCGTAACCAATAAGCCAGATATCAAGGAGAAAACCGAAACACCCTTTTTTTGCTTTATATCTTGACCTTTAGTTATACACTGATGATCATTGATCTCTACACTTAACTAAATGGGGGCAATGACAAAATTACCCAACAGAATTATCAAGACCCAAAGTCGATGAGGCGAAAAGACCAAGGAGGTGAAAATTCACCGAAAAAAAAATCAATATAGGACATGATGTCATGACGTGACGTGATGATCGGAACTTTCCTTTTTTAGGTTCAATATACCCAACACTCTAGCGTACAGGATGTATACTTGACAGTTGATTTCACTGAATAACACATAGTTCATACAATGAGCTTTAGAAAAGAGATATACAGAAAAAAACGCCTGTAAAATGGAAGCCATTGCTACTTTGTCCTATTAGAAATTTTACAGTATGTTATCACCATAATATAAATAGATTAGAAAGGTCTAAATTTTTTCCGATGGTTTCCAGCTGATTTGTCTTTTTGTCGCAATGGCTTCGGTTCTTGACAACTCTGTATGGTATTATTAACCCCATTTAAGGTAGATTTCAGGCAATGGCGGATTTTGCAAATTAAAAAAAAAAACTACATTTGACTCAAAAGTTACCTGATGTCGTATACGGGACAGAACACTAGTGTTCATTCGAAGCACCCGATTCACAAATAATGATATAACCTGTCATTCCTGACGAAATATACAAAGCGATCTCATATGGATACAATTTCAAATTTTTACAATTCATTTTTTTTTTGAAATTTCCAAACGTTATTCTGACTACCTTTTTATAGTACCACACATCTAACGATTTTATTTGGCAATTTTCTAGCAGTTGAATCGGTGAGTGCCCTGTAATTGTTAATTTGTCTCGTGCTTGTCTTCTATCAGTCTGTTTTTTCTTTGTAACACATCAAATGTAAGAACACTTTGCCAGTTAATTTTATGTTCAATGACGATCCCAAGACCATGGAGTATTAAAAACACGGATGTAGCGTTACTCGACATTTAGCAATATATTCCGCTCAAATCGGTGCTAGAGGCCTTTCTATGAGCATAGCTCATTGTTGAAGCGTCATGGTGTATTCAAGATGAACAACAGAAACGTTGTTCCATTGCTTGATAAAACATTTACTAGTATTTATAGGGACTTTGTCTCATGTGGATTTCCTCCATACTTTGTCTCATGTGGATTTCCACTATACTTTGTCTCATGTGGATTTCCTCTACTTTGTCTGATGTGGATTTCCTCTATACTTTGTCTCATGTGGATTTTCTCTATACTTTATCTCATGTGGATTTCCTCTATACTTTATCTCATATGGATTTCCTCTATACTTTGTCTCATGTGGATTTCCTCCATACTTTGTCTCATGTGGATTTCCTCCATACTTTGTCTCATGTGGATTTCATTCATACTTTGTCTCATGTGGATTTCCTGTATACATTGTCTCATATGGATTTCCACTATACTTTTGCTCATGTGAATTTCCTCCATACTTTGTCTCATGTGGATTTCCTTCATACTTTGTCTTATGTGGATTTCCTCCATACTTTGTCACATGTGGATTTCCTCTATACTTTGTCTCATGTGGATTTCCTCAATAAACCTTCATTGCATATGGGTAATAATAACGGTATTTCAGTATTTCGAAACTCAAGTTTAAAAGATCAGTCCATTCTGCATACGTGATAAACAGATACTTGCAAAAGGTACTTTTGGGAACACACTTATATCATAAAGTGTGCCAGACATTGCATTGTTTATGCTGTGTTATCCTTCATCCAATGGTACGCATGAGCTTTATGGTGCACATGAAAGTCGAGTATTAATTGAAAAAGGTGTGTTTCATCAATATTGACCTGTATTGATATTTTCAAAGGGCTAGTATGTTCATGTTTCTGATATACAACCCTTCATCGATTTTTTATGTAAAGACAGTCAATCAAATCGTTTTATTTTCTATTTAAAACTAAGTGCAATCAAAGGACAGTGGTTGATTTCTGATTTTCTAGTTCCTTTTCCTTCCTAAAAATTTCTTATTATTTTTAAATTGCTCCATAAAGATAATGTATTTTCTAAAAAATCCAAGATAGAATTGTTTTACAAAGATTACACACCAAAATAAGCCTGAGACATCCTTAACAGCTATTTTTGCATTGTTTTGACCTTTTGTTATACACTGATTATCATGGATGTCTAAGCTTAACTAAATGACCAACGTGATAATTTGAACTTATTCACTTTTGTGAACTTTCCTTTTTAGCATCAATATACCCATCACTTTATTGTACGGGATGTATACTTGTAAGTTGATTTCAATGCTGAACACGTAGTCCATACATTGACTTTTTGAAAACGGAGAATAAAACACGATATCTCACGGATACTTGCAACCTTTGCTACTTTTGTCCTTGTAAAAAATTTACGTTTTTCATCACCACACTATAGATAAGTAAGACATGTCGGTTTCACAATTTCAGCAAGATTTCACGCATTTGCGGATTTTGCAAGTATACTGCTTTTGACGTTACCCTGAATAGACCATTTCACGGTTATTGCAGCAATATTGGATAGGGGGCATATTTTCTAGAAGGAAGAGAGAATGGTATAAAAGTATGGGAAAGTATATGTGTATTTCAAAGCAATAGTTCTGTAACCATGAACACGTCCAGCAGTTTAGAACCATTTTAAAAACCATTTAGAACCGACAGTGTGCCCCTATCCAATATTGCTTCAATAACCGTGAAATGGTTTATTGACTTGTCAATCTGACAGGTATCGTATACGGAGCAGAAAATATGTTACCTTCCGGAGCGCCTGATTTATTTTATAATGATATAACTTATCTTTCATGACAAAATATATTAAAGGACCATTTATTATTATCTTTTTTTGATACTTTACAAAAATATATACTTTACTGTCTAGATTCTATTGGTAATGATTTGACACATACTTCCAAATGTTTTGATTTGATCTGCACTGAAGAGACAAAAGTTGTCGAAGTACGCATATGCAAGAACTAAATTAAAAATAACTTCGGTATTTTGTTATTTACAATGTATTTGGATTGTGACATGTATTATAGAGGTTTAAGTTTGAAAATTTATTTTAGGTAAAGAACAAACTACAGCAGGGGATCTTGTCTTCAAATCAGTACTGATATGCGACGACCTCTTTAGAATAACATGCTTTACATTCGATGTAAAGGTGTGTGGTTATGCGAATATACTGGTCAAAACCAACAATGGCGATTACGATTTTCTTTTAGGATATTCACAGGACATATTATTATGGTACATGGGTTTACGTCAATTGAAGTCGGCCTATGCTGGAACAATTGTAAGCTGTGATGATTTTAGATCATTTTGGATCTGTTTGAATGACGGAACATTGACTCTCGGCACGGGGAGAATACCTTCAGAAAACAGTTCATTGATTGCATGGCAGGACTCTAATATTCTGACAATAAGGGAAATACAAGTTTTATCTAGATATGAACGTCATGCAGTGTGGATACTATGAAAAATTCACACTGCACCATGGATCGTCGAATTGATGTTTTACATCGTATCTCGAGCTCTTATCATAGTGAACAATTGGCAGAAAGATGAAGGATTTACTACTTTTGAAATATCTTGATTTAAATCTCAGTTTCTGGATTTGTTTGTGATCAATGCAATTATATATGTTTTATCAAGGTATACTTCATTCAAAGTTTTTTTTAGAAAGGTAGCATTGTCACTGCTTTATTGTGATACATGTTCTGCTCGTTTGCAAAAGTTGAGTTGTTTCTTGAAAATATTCTTAGGCTTACCCACGATTTTGTTAATCAGTTGTCTTAGCGCTTAAGTATAGAGACTGATTTACTAAATTTGAGAAAATATTGTTGCCCTATGTTTATCATAATCAGAATTAAAATAAAATTGTGATAAAACTAGTTCTTTGATGTGAACTTCTTGTCGGTTTTGACATCTGTATTATATATATAATGGTGCTTTTATATATATATATATATATATATATATATATATTTTTTTTTT
>MJUU01004368.1:0-31295 GCA_002080025.1 Modiolus philippinarum | reverse complement strand
TAATCTTACACTTCTTTTTAGTTTTTTTCATTTTTCTTTCATTTGAAGTGACAGTCACAAAATATTCCCTTTTGGCCAAAAATGGGGTCTGTTATATGAGATAACGTTTTTCAAATACCTATTTAAGAAACAAACGCCACATTGCTCTTGGTGATACCGTATAATGGGAAATTTTTGCTATTTTTGTGGGTATCAGTCATTCGCAAAATTTAAAACCCGTTAAAATTAATACCATTTCCTAAAATCCCTTGAAGTGATAAAACAACTTTGACAACAAACATATCATTTTAAATCTTAAACCTATTGACATATATGGATCAAGAAATGAAACATCTTGCTGAAAATTGACCCTTGAGGTACATCATTTCATTTCTAATTAATCTGAGGTCATATTAAGATATTTAAATCAGCAGGAATTTTTGAAATCTTTGATGACATAATTCCGATAAACTTATTGTGAAATGTGACAATTGACTTCTCATTACGTATTTTTTTTCAGCTGATGCCTTTATGGTGTTTTATGACTTCAGTGATTCTTATAGGTATAAATAATCCAATTAATACTTTACCTTTTTCTTACATTTTTTTTCCAGATTTCCAAACCGCAAAAATTAAACCCGTGAAAAATAAACACCTACATTTTAGACCAAATCCGCAAAAAAATTTACCCCGCAAAAATTTCCCGCTATATAGTATATAGTTCCCTAGGAGATAATGTAGCAAATTCTACTTTCCCATTGATTTCACACAAATTGGTGTTGCTCTAATATTGAAAACAAATTAACACCCATATGTCTTTTGTGACCCGATTGTAATAGCGATATGAGATTTTACCAAATGTTTCAACATTGAAGAACTTTTTTTATGTCATCAGCCATACAAACTTTATCTCTTTGGAGAGACGAGCATAATTTAAAAAATTAATATACTATTGATATCACTGTTTAAATATCATTGTAGATTTCATTATTATTAGTACTGATTTTATATTAAATAAACTGGGGTGTGCTTCAGTGTGCAAATTTATATGCTCATAATGGTAAATGCCTGCTAAAGCATTCCATTAATTCAGATACACAGATGACAGGGAAAGATTCAAATGATATGTCGAACTAGCTTCTTTTGGGGAAAATATTTAAGAAGCACGTTTTTGCTATGACAGAACCTCTTTGAATGAATAAACAAATATGTTGTACCGAATTTAAATCCAAGCATTTTCTTTTGTGTAAATTTGATTGGTATTTTTAACGAGTGTGAACGCACTATAGAAAAATGTTCATTCATCTGATATAGTTTAAAGCAATTTTAAAACTTACAATATGCGAAACGAAGATTTGAAATATTAGTGTTAAGTCTACAACGTTTGTTTATATAAGGGGCTTGGGTGACCGAGTGGTCAAGGCAGAGAATTTAACTGTACAATTACTGTAGCCAATCATCTCTGCGTTGAGATTTGCAAAAAGGGTGCACTTGACCTACAACAGTACGTAATAAGTTAGGTGAGTTACATACCCAATTAAACTGACTGAAATAGCAGAATACTGAAGACAGTGGCGTTTAAACATATGCAAACAAACACGTAAATAAATGTTTCTATATTTTTTTATAACATTTATTTGTTCTCTATTTATTCCATTGTAAAAGTTTGAATTGATTATCAGAAAAAGAAAAGGAAAGAAATTAGATGAGCTAAGGACTTCTCGGTTCGTGAGCGACAACACTACCCATTGGCTAACCAAAGATGATACTTCATTTTGTTATTAAGCATATTTGGTACGATTCACAACAACCACTCTTATCAGTCAAAGAAAAGATGTTGGTTCTATCTTATAGTTGGGTCACGAAAACACGAAGAAACAATTTAAAGTTACACCTTTAAAAATAAGGCTCAATCTGACTGTTTGTAGACAGCTTAAACCTTTATGACTACATCTGTATACGAACAAGAGGCTCTCAAGAGCTTGTATCGCTCATCTTGGCCATGACCGACATAGAGATATGAATGGTATTTCCAATAAGGTCCAGAGTTTAAGCTATGTCCACTGCTAGAAGCAACCTTGGATTGGAATTTAAAATTTAGCAGAATGATTTTTTTTCTTAAATTTCAGTTTTCTTGTTTGGTGTCAATGGCAATTGAAAGCACCATCATCCTTGGTCATCCATTATAACCCATAACAGACCCCCATTCAAAAACATTTAGGCAGGGGTTCCCCTTATCATTTATATAATGCATATTACTGAAATTAAATACATTTGAGCCCCCTTTAAAAAAAATGGGCGGGGGTTGCCCTCATAATCTAGTTTATATATACTGCTGAAACTGTAAATAAAATATGTAGCGGTATACTTTTTTATCTCAAATTTCAGTTTTCCTGTCTGATTTCTATTAGAACAACAAATTATATTCACTCTTGGAACCCCAAACCCCAAAGGTAGCATTATAAAAAGTAGTGTTTAATGTACAATCCTTGAAATGGTAACTTTGATTATATATATTTATTAATTATATACATAAACTTTTAATAATTTTTGGTCTCGTATAGAAAATTAAATTTCCTGCCCCTACCCATTCCTCCCCTTTCCCAGTAGCAATAATTACAGACAAATTCAAACCTCGGGAATCAAATAAAAACCGACAGCTAGAAAAGTCATTAGATAATCAGACTATGCAATCCTGTGCAAATGTGCTTAACAACTTCAAGCAGAACATAAACAACCAGCAAGGGGGATAAAACACAATTCAAAAATAGTTGGCCGTGAGTACAGAAGAGGCAAAATAACTTGCCATCTTCTTTTGTATCTAGTAGGGACAGAGTCTGTTTGTAGCAGAGAGGGGTTGTCGTAGTGAACATTTTACAATCTGTTTAAAATTTTATAACATTATATCAAGTAATGAAGGGATATGGAATAAATGCACATGAGTAAGTTTCTACAAACACGTGGTAAACTAAGCAACGGAACAACGCTTTTATTGTTGTCCTTCGTCTTGAAGTCGCAATGAAAACTTCAACAATGAGCTTCATATCTCATAGTAAGTTCAAGACGTCCCCTAGCACCGGTTTGAGCGGAATTCGTTGCTAATTATCGAGCAACGCTACATTCATGCCTACATAATCCATGAATGCAGGGATAAACATGAATTCAATTTTAGTAAATTAAAATTTAATTTTTTACAGAGAACCGCCGTGCGCGGTCCCGAATAGGCCCGCAGCATCTTCTGAGCTTGGAGTATGAGTCTTCCTAACAGAGGCCCTGTTCGGTTCCCGGGGTAGAATAGGTCCGAAGCGCACACCTACGAGCTTGAAGTTAAGAGTCTTCTAATGTAGGCGACACGTTTGCCGTGTGTTGACGACCCATGTCGGTGGAGGACGGGATCCTGGTAGTTGAAACACACTACTTTGGCCCTTACTTCATCTAGACGGGCGGTCGAATGGGCCCGATTTGATCAATCGGCTGGTCATGCTTCGCCCTTCGTATATCATTAGTCCAGCTTGAATGAATAAAATGAGAATTTAGCTTAAAACTGAGAAACAAACAAAAGTATCTGAAGAAAGCGGTGGCTCTTGGGTCAATCGTGTAGATGCTATTCCGAAGAGTTGTATCGCTGGGTAACCCCTAGCACGATGTTTGTCTTCGTACAGGAATTCTCTATGCGAGTATACTGTCCTGTATCCCTGATGTTTTCGGTTTGCGCTTTCTTACTGGAAATTGATTTGGCCGATCAGGGTGGACCTGGATTGGTTTCCAGTCTTTATGCGTTGGATATCCACCGTTTACAAGCATCGGCCTTGTTGGCACTCCGTGGCGGGTGGGGAGCAGGGGAGTGAATTTTCAGGTGACAATATGGACACACCAGTACACAATTGAGGGGTGGGGAACAAAAGAGATTTAGAATATTCAAGTGATGAAAATGATAATAGACCATTTAAAATTAGAAATTCGGACTGGTACAGGTTTATTGTTTTAGAATCAAAACCTTTAAGCAAAGTTTTACCTTTCGTTTTGGATAAAACCATCAAAGGCTGCGCCGGCGATGTCAAAAATGTAACTAAATTGAGGAATGGCAATATTTTAATCGAAGTCGACAGACAACAACAATCCAAAAATCTTCTTAAATTATACCCGCCGTGCGCGGTCCCGGCTTATGAATAGGCCCGCAGCATCCTCTGAGCTTGGAGTATGAGTCGTCCTAACAGAGGACCCCGAGGGAACCCCGGGATATAGAAATAGGACCTAGTATCTCCGGCTTGCGGGGTGTGACCCCTCCTAAACGGAGGCTGACCCCGAGGGTCCCGGGATATAGAAATAGGACCCATTCCGTGGTTGTGCGGGATTAATAAATACACAACCCATCTTTCGGATGGGATGTAAACTCAGGTCCACGTGTTGGAAGAATTGCCACGCTTCCTGCACGTTAAAGAACCCTTGTAGCAAGCTCTTTTTGGGGTGGTCCGTAGGTGATCGGCTACAAGGCTAAATTCCCCGCCCCTGACGATTTCACCCTATTTTTCCAGTGGCAGTCAGAATTTCCCGTCCCATGGCCCTTTCCATACCACAAAGATTTATTTATTAACAAACTTGTTCTCGTCTTGATATAGCTGAAATATTGCTGAGTAGACGTTAAACAATATTCAATCAATCAATCAATCTTAAATTATACAAAGTCGGAAAACATTCCAGTTGCAGCATCTGCAAACTCAAAATTGAACTTTAGTCATGGCATTGTTCGCGACAGAGATGGTAACCTCTCTGACCTACCAGTCACTGAAATATGTCTCCACAAGGAATCATTGATGTAAAACGTTTCACTAAAAAAGACAACAACAACAAAATCATATATCTAAAAACTTATCTTTTAAAATTTTCAAAGCCGACTCCATCAAAATCAATACATGTTGGCCCTTTTCTTATTAAAGTAGATCCTTTTATACCATCGCCAGTACGTTGTTTTAAGTGTCAAAAATTTGGACATGGCAGTAACTCTTGTAGAGGAAAACAGCACTGTGTTAAATGTGGACAGGAAGGACATGATGTTCAATCCTGCAAGAACACTGCTTAATGTTTTAATTGCAGTGCAGAACACATGGCTTCCTCAAAAGACTGTCCTGTCTATAAAGAACAAAAGGAAATTAAAAAAATCAAAGCTGAGAAAAATTGTAGCTATCAGGAGGCAAGGAGAATTTTCTCTGTCTCGAACAAAGTCATGACTAATCAGCCATTATACTCTAACATAGTAAAACAATTGTCGACCACTTCTACTCAAACAGAATATACATGGCCTTTATCTTCTGATAAGCCATTCCTCACTACAGATCATGGATCTGCTAAGATAAAAAACTAGTTCATCTTCAGCAACATCTCAAACAACATCGTCTATTTCGTCTCTGGTAGTAGCTGCCGATATTCATGCACCTTCTTCAAGTTTAGCAAGTATATCATCTGGTCCTCAAATTGTTAAAGAGAAGCAAACTACGTCAACAGAAAAACACAAAACTGTACAGTCCTCTGAAAATAAGAAAAACAAGTCTTGGAAGAAACCCGACCCAGTAATGAAATCAAATAGGGTAAAAAATGCTGAGCGCGATATTGTGACAGTACATAGCCGTTTCAGCAATTTGCCAACTGTTCCGGATTCAGACGGTGAGGAAGATATGGAAATGGAGGCTGCTCTGTCTAGAGCAGACAACACTCCATCAGGAGCGAAATCCCAGTCCAGATCCCCCTCAAAAGGTAGATCCAGCAGATCTCCTCATCGTTCTGAAAACGGTAAAGGGAACACTCTAAAAGGGGTGATATTATCCCCCATCAGACCACCAAAATGAATCACATAATTCATTGGAATTGTAGAGGTCTTAAGGTTAACTTTATTGAAATAACTGTCTTGGTTCAACTATTTAATCCTGTGGCATTTTGTCTTCAAGAAACACATTTAAAGAAAAGTAATAATATTAACTTAAAAGACTATTTCCTATACAGCACATATGCGGATGAAGATGAGCGAGCTGCCGGTGGCTCTACCATTTTTATTCGCAATAAAGTCGTACATAGTGCTGTTGATCTTAAAACAGATCTTCAGGCTGTTGCTGTCAGAATTTCTTTAGACAAAACTATCACAATGTGCTCTCTATACATTCTTCCAAATTTTAACCCAACTTTAGGTCAGCTTAAGGCATTAACTGACCAATTACCTGCCCCCTATATTTTAATGGGCGATTTTAATGGACACAATCTATTATGGGGTAGTTCTTCTTTAAATGATAAAGGAAAAAAGGTAGAAGACTTAATGTCACAGGAAGGTTTATGTATACTCAATGATGGTTCCAACACCTATTTACATCCGGGTAACGGAGCTTATACAGCTATAGATCTTACTCTGACTGACCCATCACTTCTTTTGGATTTCTCATGGAAAGTACACGACGACTTATGTGGTAGTGATCATTTTCCTATTATTCTTGAACATCTTTCTTCTTCTGCGACAACAAAGCCACAGCGGTTAAAATTTGATAAAGCTGATTGGTCTTTATACGAAAGTCTATGCAGAGAACAATTACATCTAGATCTTTTTAAAAACACCAGTGACCCCATCAACTTGTTTACTGAAAAAATACTTTCCATTGCGGATAAAGCCATACCTAAGACCTCTACCAATCCAAAACTTCCTGGGAAACCATGGTTTGATGATGATTGCGAAGAAGCCTTAAAAAGTCGTAAAAAGGCAGAACGACGGTTAAACAAACATCCAACAACAGATAACCTTGGCAATTTTCGTATATTTCGTGCGAAAGCCCGAAGAACATTGAAACAAAGAAGGCGTACATCTTGGCGTAACTTTCTTTCAAAATGAAATTGCCACACTCCTATGAAGAAAGTATGGAATATGGTACAAAAAATTAAAGGGGAAAATTGTAAAGCCAATGTCCATCACATTAAACAAGGGCAAGATATTTCAACATCTGAAAAAGATATAGCTAATAAAATAGGAGAAACTTTTGAAAAACAGTCATCGTCCAAAAATTTAGGTCCAACTTTTCAGAAAATAAAAGCACAAAAAGAAAAAAACAAAATTAAACTTCACTTCTAATAATTCGGAAGATTATAACCGTCATTTTTCTATGGATGAATTGAGAAAATCGTTGGGTAAGGCACACGACACAGCTTGTGGACCCGACGAGGTACATTACCAGCTTCTCAAAAATCTTCCAGAAACAACACTTGAAATCCTTTTGACTCTGTTTAATAATATTTGGAAATCCGGCGAATTGCCATCCATGTGGAAACAAGCTACAATAGTACCTATTCCAAAGCAAGGTAAAGACCATTCAGAACCGTCGAATTACAGACCACTAGCATTAACTAGTTGCGTTTGTAAAACAATGGAACGGATGATAAATGACCGTCTTGTTTGGTTTCTTGAATCGAACGGACTACTGTCGAACATCCAAAATGGGTTTCGACAAGGTCGTAAAACAATAGACCATCTAGTTCGATTCGAAACATTTATCACAAATGAATTTTTAAAGAAAGAACATGCAGTGTCTATCTTTTTCGATATTGAAAAAGCATATGACACATCATGGAAATATGGCATTTTAAAAGATCTTTTTGATATGGGGTTGAGAGGAAGTTTACCAAATTTTATTGAGAATTTTCTCAAAGATCGTGAATTCAATGTTAGAGTCAACTCTACATTTTCTGACTCGTTTGAACAAGATATGGGTGTTCCGCAAGGAAGCATATTCTCTGTCACATTATTTAGTATTAAAATAAATAGTTTGGCCCAGGTTTTAAAAGATAACATTGATGGATCTCTTTATGTAGATGATTTTCTGATTTGCTATCGTGGCAAAAACATGAATAACATAGAACACCAACTGCAATTATGTCTAAACAGAATCGAAAAATGGGCAGTTGAAAATGGTTTTAAATTCTCAAGCTCGAAAACAGTCGGGATGCATTTCTGTTGTAAGCGGAAAATTCACCCAGACCCAGAGCTTAAAATATACAACAACCCTATAACTATTGTAAAAGAGGCCAAGTTCCTTGGCTTAATTTTTGATAGTAAACTTTCATTTCTTCCCCATATCAAAATGCTAAAAGACAAATGCCTAAAGGCATTAGATATTTTAAACGTTTTGTCGAGTATCGACTGGGGTGCGGATAGCACTGTTTTATTAAATTTATATCGATCGTTGATTCGGTCAAAACTTTATTATGGATGTTTTATTTACGGTTCCGCCCGTAAATCATACATTAAATTATTAGACACCGTTCACCACCAAGGTTTGCGTCTTTCATTAGGTGCGTTCAGAACTTCTCCTGTGGAGAGTCTCTATGTTGCAGCTAATGAACCATCCTTGGAAGAAAGACGTATTAAACTTGGATTACAATATGCAACAAAGCTTAAAGCGTATCCTTCCAATCCTTCTAACAACTGTTTTCAAACCTCTTCACAAAGCTGACTATGAAAAACGTCCGAACGTTATACAACCTTTTGGTGTTCGTATCAAACCACACCTTGAATATGCTAGTATAAATTTAGATGAAATAGCTCCTGTAGAAACTCCAAAAAAAAAAAAACTCCATGGCTGAACACAAAACCAACATTTAATTTTGAACTACGCAAACACAAAAAGGCTGATACCAATCCTCTGGTTATCCAGCAGGACTTTGCAAGAATAAAATCTGAAAATCCTGAATACTTGCAAATTTACACAGATGGCTCTAAGGATGGAGACAGAGTGGCTTCTGCAGCCGTTTTTGGAGATCGTGCAGCAACTCTCCGATTACCATCCTCTAGTTCCATATTTACTGCTGAAGCTAACGCTATTTACTCAGCATTTAAATTTGTAGCTGTATCGCAATCAAATAAATTCATGATTTGTTCCGATTCACTCTCTTGCCTATTGGCAATTGAAAGTCGGAAAACCACTCTCTTGCCTATTGGCAATTGAAAGTCGGAAAACAAAACACCCAATTATTTTGAAAATAGCCGAATTCTACAAAAAACTTGTAGCATTAGGCAAAGAAGTCATTTATGTTTGGATCCCTAGTCATGTGGGGATCTATGGAAACACAGTTGCTGACCAGGAAGCCGAGGATGCACTAGATGACGAGATGGCGGATTGTCCAGTACCGTACATTGACATGAAGCCTTTAATAGTTAAATACATTTTCAAGTTATGGCAGGCCAAATGGGATCTGCAAATAAATAATAAACTGCATAGAATACAGTCAGACGTCGGAAAACAAGTCGGTTCCTGCGGTAAAAACCGTAGGGAACAGGTAGTGTTGATCAGATGTCGTATTGGACATACTAGAACAACACATAGTTTTATCCTCAACAGTGATGATCGACCTGAATGTGTTCCATGCAATTGTCCTTATACAATTCAACATGTTTTAATTGACTGTGTAGATGTTGCCGATATCAGGCGTGATTTTTATTCTGCTGATTGTCTTAAAGACCTATTTACAAATGTCGCTGGCGACAAAATCGTTCAATTTTCAAAAGCAATCAATTTATTTCATAAGATTTAAATGGATTTATTTTAAAGTTCTAATATTATAACAATTAAACTTACAATTCTCGTATTATGTTTTTATATTTTACACACCGGTTTTACTTGTATAAAGCTGTAATGGTTTTATATTTATATTTTATATATTTATTTATTAAAATTGTTCGATATATTTAACTGTTCTCGCCACAATATAGCTGAAATATTGCTGAAGTTAGCGTAAAACATCAATCAATCAATCAATGTTACAGAGAAATATACGAGATAATCAAAATGAGAATTTCGGTGCCGCTTTTTTTTTAATTAGCATTTGATTTTATTTACTTAAATGTTCTGCAAGTGACAGTTCTTAGCATCGAGTCAAATATTTCCAACTACCAGCTTGTTCCCCGTTAATTTCATGTTACGACATTAATTATCATGGGGTGTTTTTGAACAAAATTGTACATTTTATAAATAAAAGGTTTCTAACCTTTTTTCAAATATTTCTGTAAACTAAGCACGGAACAAAACAAATCTCATATAATTTACAAATATGTATACTTTATAGATAAATTGGAATTTTTGCCTAAAACAAGTTTTCTTGATTTTTGTCATTTATATATTAAGTGTCAATTTATATAACATTATGGCACTGCCCAATCAATTATTATATTATTTGCTAGGACGGGAACTTTTAACTAAAACTGTTGTAATATTTTACCTTTCACAACAGATAAACATTTGATTTTTTTAGGAATTGTAAAATATTAACAAACATTTTAATTTCAAAGGTCGAATTCAAAATTATTCCTGATCCGGAATAAAAACTTATGTTTTGTTGGTTTTAAAGTTCGCATCCAGAAGACATTTAAGTATAGAAACTAAGTCATTTTGTTATACATGCATTTTCAGCCAACAACCAAAGACCCCGGTCATTTCTGTTATTTGGCTCAGCTCTACCGTTCCCTTATAGTGTACCGTACCAACTCACGCAAAAGTGCAATATACAAATACAAAATCAAAAGATATGCTGCAACTAGAGGACAGCAAGTCAACACCGCTTAATCATCTGCATTTACCAATTCAACAGCACATACATTAAGTCTTTTACCTATATCTTCAGCTTAAATGATCGCAACAACATCTGCCATAACCATTTGTATTACTACTAGGAAAAGACCAAGCAACCGACCACCACCTATGTCTAGACGTAGTCATCTTAGACATACGGTGTATCTTGTTAAAAAATTTCATGGCAAACCCTCAGTGGTTTAATGGTTTCTTAACTTACATGAACATTCCGCGATGTTCTGAACAGGAAATATAACTGTCCTTTCCTCACTACTTTGAGGGTTTAGCGATACAATGGTTCCAACACATTTCAGAACAAGTGGTCATAAGTACAGTGGACCCACTTAGAGACATTTTGTACAAGAGAATCAGACCATTAGACAAATTTACTCCATATCCTTTTATTCACCATTAGACAAAGAACTCCTTAAACTCCGTCATGGGTGTGTGTGGATGCGAAGTAACCAGACGTTTTCTTAGTTACAAATGTGCAATGAAAGGACTCCTATCGCATAAATTGTCATTCCGCAAGATCCGACGACACTGGAAGACGTTAGAATTTAAGCAGTCCGAGATGAGACTACTTTGAAGATAACAAGAATACCGACATGGACCTACAGGCGACAATAAATGCTCTCACTCAACACTTGCTATAGGAAGAACATGCATTACTGGTGTCTTCAATTCAAAAAGAAACTGTTATATTACTGCCGCAATATGGAAGAAACACAAGATACCCAAAATACCAGTACAACAACAGTCGACAATAAAGATTCCAGAACGATGAATTTTTCAGGTGTGGTAAGTGTTGTTGATCACCCTTATATTGTTCTGCTAGGTTTAAACTATGCAATAAGGGTCATAAATTACTGCATATTGCTTCTGCTTTTAAGCCAAGATTTTGTAACAAAACACTTAGGCGCTAGGGGCAGTGCATATCCGTAGGCATTTGAATAGGGATAGGCATAGAGATGTTGGGTTTATAACACCTCTGCAACAAATAACAGATGTAAGTGTGGGAAAAATATAACGCATACATTAAAGATTCTAGAGCAACAATCAGTATTATAAATGAAAAGTTGCTAGATAAAATGCACTAAGAAAAGAAAAATTTAGAAAATTTTAGGTTTAGGACAATTAAAAAGCAAACATTAAATGATTGAGGAAAACTTGAAGTAGAAATAACATTTGACGGGAAAACATTTGCCTCTTATTTTAGTGTAGTTGATAATATTTACCACTCGCTCATTTTAGGTTTTGCGTTCTTAGAATATTTCTAGTGGGTTATCAAACTTATGTCTGGATGATGGCCTAGAAAACTTGGTTAGTACAATAAAACACGTGTCAGGTTTAGCCCGTACAACTTCCGCTGTGTCATTACCAAAAAGGTCAGAATCAATCATTCCAATTTCAATTTGTAGATTTAAAGATGGAACAGCAGTTTTTCAAGAACCAAGGCCTATTCTTACACTCAAACATCCTAAAGCTGCAAAATGAAATGTAAACTTGGGGTTAAACAGGGGAAATCTTGAATCCAACAACATTGATATTATATTGAAAATAAAAAAGTTCTCTAGCCAATATTTTGATGCAGCAATTGATGAAAGTTTTGGTTTTGATACTTATGAAGAATATAAAACTTAACATTTCAATAAAAATAGTTCCCATAATGATCACAAGGGTCGAAATGTAATGCAAAAAATGATTTACAGGATTCTGACAAGCAAAAACAAAAGTAACGAAATCTTCACCATGAAAATAAACATATTTTCTCCATGAAAATAAACATATTTTTGCAAAAGATTTAAATGTACTTCCGTATGTCTTTTTGATGGATACTATAAAAAATTGCAATAGGGTCTGTAAGTCTCGTCCATTTTTGAAACTTCCGGGCACATATATTGCATGAAAATATATGACGTTTTAAACAAAAATTTGAACGTCATAATTCTATAAAGTCATATTTTAGCGGGAAACGTTTTCGAATATCCATTATAAATGAAATATCACATGACGAGACTTACAGAGGTTATACCTGGGCTCGCCATGTTAGTGTTCTTTTTTTATTGAGGAAATGTCAAAAAGAGATAAATCGGCATTCGATGAATTTGCCGTGACCATGACATTATTGACATTATTGACAGATATGACGTGTCTGTGTCCCAAATGATTTGACATAATCGGGTTTGATTCAACCCTGGATTGACTCACTGATAGTGTAAAGGGTGCCATCGTAGCAGGACATGCTTACCTATCCGGAGCACCTGATGTCACTCCCGATTTTAATGGGAGTTCACACTGTCGGTGCTTTAGTTTTTCGTGTTGTCTTATATATCATACTGTAAAATTTAAGTTTTGCCTTCGTCAGTGGTGTTCGTGCTACCGATTTGTCCTTTAGATAGTTTGAATTATAGAGAGTTTACAAAGGCTTTTCAAAACTTACAATGGTACTGTTTGAGGGTAAGAGAAGTAACATGTACCATGGATTTCAGTTGGTTTTGTCTAAAACAACGACAGTAGAGTACCGAAGGAACAAAGCACACGATTACACAAATCCAAAGTCCAGAGACAAGGCAAAAGCAAGAACACCAGAAGACGGAAGACCAAATACACGACATGCCCACATAACACACGAACATTACAGATA
The DNA here is from genome assembly GCA_002080025.1 of Modiolus philippinarum. NCBI lineage: Eukaryota > Metazoa > Mollusca > Bivalvia > Mytilida > Modiolidae > Modiolus > Modiolus philippinarum. Next base: position 18,074 of record MJUU01004368.1, on the reverse strand, counting down.
CAACACAAAAAAGTAAAGCACTAACAGTGTGAACTCTTATAAACAAGAGTGATATCAGGTGCTCCGGAAGGGTAAGCATGTCCTGCTCTGTTTACAGCACCCGTCACACTGTCAGTGGGTTAATCCAGGGTAAAGTCAAAACCGGTAATGCAAAATCCGGGAATCTATCCGAAAAGTTAGGTAAGGGTTAGAAAATGACATTAATTAATCCGCTACCAAACAGATCTTAAAAAAAACAATAAATGCCTCACTGATAGTGTGACGGGTGTCGTGAGCGGGCCAGGACATGCTTACCTATTCGGACCACCTGATGTCACTCCCGGTTTTCATGGGAGTTTACACTATGAGTACCTTAGTTCTTAATGATATCTTTATTTCCGTGCATTGTAGCTGTCTCGCGTCTTTGTTTTGTCTTTGTTTTTCTCTGTTGCAGTTTTTATACGCCCGTCTTTGACGGGACGTATTATGGTATACCGGTGTCCGTCCGTCCGTCCGTCTGTCCGTCCGTCCACACGTCGTACTCTAACTAGAGAACGCTTTGAACATTTTTCTTGAAACTTTGCAGGATTGTTGGGTATGACGGATGAAAGCTCCCTATCGTTTTATTTTGTCGACGGATTTTTCGTTCCAGAGTTATGGGACTTTGATTATTTCAAAAAAGCTTGAAACTGCAATTTTCGTCCACATGTCGTACTCTAACTAGAGAATGCTTTGAAAACTTTTCTTGCAACTTTGCAGGATTGCTTGCTATGGCAGAAGAAAGCTCTCTATCATTTTATTTTGTTGTTGGATTTTTCGTTCCAGAGTTATAGTACTTTGATTATTTCAAAAAAGCTTGAAATTGCAATTTCCGTCCACATGTCGTACTCTAAATAGAGAACATTTAAAAAAAAATTGTCTTCAAACTTTGCAAGATTGTTGGGTATTACGGAAGAAAGCTCCCTATCGTATTATTTTGTCGTCGGATTTTTCGTTCCAGAGTTATGGGACTTTGATTATTTCAAAAAGGCTTGAAATTGTAATTTAGTCTACATGTCATACTCTAACTAGAGAAGGCTTTGAACATTTTTCTTGAAACTTTGCAGGATTGTTGGGTTTGACAAAAGAAAGCTCCCTATCTTTTTATTTTGTCATCAGATTTTTCGTTCCAGAGTTATTGGACTTTGATTATTTCAAAAAGCTTGAAATTGCAGACATCACTACCCCTAAACCAATATACATTTTTGACTGTTTAAGAACAGATGGAATAATTGATACATACCAGAAGTCCCTTGTCATGTTTGTTCATATGGAGTTTTTAATTTCAAGGATCATTTAATCAGTTTGCTTTAAAGTGGGGACGGGCGTATCATGCGCTCTTGGCGCAGCTGTTTATTACCATGTCTTTTGACTTCGATTTTTGTGGTCATTGCCTTCCTTGTTACTTCGGTATTCTACTGCCATTGTTTTGAAAAAACAATATTATTAAATCAAATTCAGTTTGGCACTCTCCTGTTGCGTTTTGCAGTACTAAGACTTTAAACGTTACATTGACTTTATTTTCAGAAGTATCTGAAGACTTGTACAATACTTACTAGCGTTAAATAGTTTTGTTCCTGCTAAACACCTCTACGTCATATTGTGCGATTATTGTACTTAGACCTGGTCAAAATGAAAGAATTTTGTATATAAACATTGTATTTGCAAAAGGTTGTTTGTTGTATTATTGATTTTATTTATTTTCTATCGTCTACTACCGTCGTACCAAAAAAAAAAAAACACTTTTCAAAACATGCAAATAATTCGAATTATTTTTTTTTCACAATTACACAGTACTCTCAATATTATTAAACATGTTTAAATCATTCTACTCTTTAAATCACCTTAAACCATTTTGACATCGAAGACATAGGATCATAAATTATTCTATGATATTTTGACCCGGTAACTAAAGGGGAATGCTCCTCCGTAAGGACTGGATTCAAACATGAAAGTAAACTCCGGCTGTCCCGAGTTCTATCGTTGTTTATGTTTGTCTTTTGTATTTTTATTGTGGGTTTTTTCTTGTGCAATTCCTATTTACTTTCTGGTATGTGGCTATGTTTTTCGGCCATTGTAGGTGTTTCCTGTTATCTTTTTTATTCCATTTTTATTATCCTTTGTTCGCAGAGCAGCATTTCTCCGCTTAGTTAAGAACGGGATACCTGTTTTGCATTTTCCAATAACTGGTCAAATGGTCGATTAGTTAGAGTTTAATGTCAAGTAGGCAATATTTCAACTATATGAGAATGAGTTATCAAGTCAAATGATTATAAGTAAAGCAGGATAGAAATAAGGGTGGAAGGAACAACCGGGGTAACGAGTTTTGATTTCCTCTGAAAAGGGGAGAATTGGGAATGGGCAGGAAACTTAGCCTTTTATACGACTCCCAGTGACTTTTTCACTGGATGCAGCGTTGCGGTTGTCCACACAATTTGGTTACAATTGTTCGCGATTAGGCTTTCCATAGTATGACTCAACTACCCCGTATACACAGTACATTCTCTATCCAACACTTGGGAATCACCAGGCAGCTCTTTAGCCTTTTATACGACCCTTAGTTAGTCTTCATGCCTTAGAAAATTATAGAAGGGGCTTTAATACTGTATGGAGCGTGGAATTTTTGAACGCAGTTTAACTTTAACGGTTTGCGTATTATTACCCGTTTACCCCGCATAGACAGGGAATCTCCCTATCCATCATCTGGAGACGGGCCCGAAAGCTCTAGCCGGAGACCCTTAAAAATAGATTCAGATGCCAGGATAAAATTTTGAAAATTTACATTTTTGAGTAAATCAAGAATTTACTAAACTGACAAGTAGCTACAGTTCTCTTACAGTGGAAGTGGTACGGGTGCCACGTAAGGAGCAGATAATGTTTACCATTACGGAGCACCTGATGATAACTCCACTTTTTTATAGGGCAGAGCTACTTCTGTAATTTGTACCAAGTCAGGACCATTGCTGTTGACAGTTTTTTGTCGATGCTGTTGTTTTCTGTGTTGTTTTGTATATGACACTGTTATCTTTATTCTTGTTCCTGACGGTGATGTTTCTGATACAGATTTGCCATTGTTATCTGTGTTCTAAAAGATATATTCATGTTTTCAAACTTTCACCTTGGTCTTGTTTTAGAGAAACAACTTGTACCAGGGATTTGAATTGGTTTTGGGCTTACTATAGAAATTAAGATCTATCAAACAGCCATCTGGTAGATGTTTTCACAATGGGATGAACATTTCATTTTGGGAAGACCTGTCTATAGCAAAACTGTAGAGTTGCTACTAGGCACTATCACAGTGGAAGGGGAGCTTTGGCGAGCCATAAAACAGTTTAACATACCATTTTTTTAAAATGCCTGAAGCAAGTCAGGACCGTTGCAATAAGGCCTGTAAGTCTCGTACAATTTTGGAACTTCCGGGATCAAAAATTGTACCCGGAAGTTGCATTTTAAACAAAGATATTTGACGTTTCAAACAAAACTTTGAACGTCATAATACTCATGACGTCATTTTTAGGCGGGAAACGTTTTCGAATTGCCTGATTATCGTTGATTCTCGTGTGTCACATGACGAGACTTACAGACCCTATCGACAATATTTTCCAGTGATTTCCACTTTGTCTTTTTGGCAAATGCATGGACTTTGCCTATTGATAATTCTGTTCGGCAATTTACCCCCATTTACAGTTGTTCCAAAGTGAAATGTACCCTTGTATTAGATATTAAAAAATTCTGTTTGAAAAAATGGTAGAATTTATTTGTGGACCGCGTTTTGTAATTTTTATCCTATTAAAGAGGGTGAAAAAATTTCTCCCGGTAATTTAAAAAAAAAAATATATTCAAATGTTTTCTTAGTGAAATAATTTTAAAAATTAGAGACTGAATTTTTTAAGTCATAAATTACAAGAAACATAAATTTTTACGTTGTTATTTTGCTGTAAAGTTGTAATCGAAACAAAAAGGAAACATAAAAGTAGTTCAAAATAAGAGGGCCTGTAGGACTTTGGCTCTTGACAATTCTGTTCTGTAAATTGTTATTACCCCAATTTTACAGTATGATAATTACCAAAATGTCTCCCTGAAAATTTTTTAAACCGTTATCGTTTTTACATGAAAAGCACAGTCAGGTAAATTTCACTTCCGTAACAATAATACTGCCAACTACTGTTGATAAAAATACATGAATTAATTATTTTTAATTAAATACTACTGCTATAAATATGCATGGATACGCTTCCATTTCTCAATGGAATTATTGTGAATTCGACTCCTATAACAAAACTCGTTAAACGACATCGATTTACAAGGCTGTTTTATTATTCATATTCATTTTGCAAAAAAGCAAACATTTTAAAGATTGGAAATAAGTGTAAGTTACTAATAAATTCCTGTTGTATTGCTGCTGCTATTCCATATCAGGTCGTTTCAATGGTGAACAATAGCATTAACAGTAACTTTGGTATTTTGTTATTTAATACTTTACGAAAGGATATGGAATAAATGAACATGAGACCATAAAACATATGTTTACTCCAACTGCAATAAATTTAAAGAGCTGTATGGCCATTTCGGAAATTAATTTCTCGTCAGCAGCACTAGAACCTTTTAGTCATTTTCGATTCAAGATGGAATTGAAACTTGTTTTATTTCTAATATTATTTAATGCCCTTCATGGTCAGCAGTGTAGATCCGGAACATTACAAGTAGAACCAGACAAAACAAACATGAAATCAAGCGGGCCCGTAATTCGTGCATATCAATATGGGACCGAATTCATGCTATGATGAATGCATCAGAAGAACACAATGCATGTCTTTCAATTATAACAGGATTACACGTGTTTGTGAAATTAACTTTATGGCAACAACTGGCCCAGGAGTAACGTTTGTTGAAGAAATTGAAACAGTTTTCGTTGAAATTGGACAATATAGAGGGGTAAGGAATATTCTTTTGACCACATTAAAGGCTGACATGTCTTTCTTCTGTCATCTGTCTGCATGAAAAAGATTTCTTTTGAACAGAAAGTCCGCTAAAAGCGTAGCTTATGTTAGCAGTATTATCATTCTTGACCTAAACCTTGAAAATGTCTCAATGATTAAGCTTCCGAGTGTCAAAAAGGGTTTCTTACCTTCTCTTTGTACGTGTCTATGGGTAGTACAATGTGTCTTTCGTGTATACCTGTATATATATATATATGTTTTGCCATAAAAACGTATTAATTATTGTTTATATATCTTCTAAACACACAGCTCATGTCAGATTCCCTTGTAATTTCTAAGGACATTAATTCCAATATCTAATTACCGAATTTACTCGATATTTAGTTCTGACATTTAGACAATTTATGCCATTTCAGTGCAGAAAAAAGATATGCTAATAGTACTTTAATATTCGTGCCATGTATGCAAAACACTCCTCCGTTGTCCCTCATCTGTAAAAAAACATGACTGAATTATGAAAAATTGCGGATGATTGTTTTACGATCAAATTTTGGTTGTTTCAGAGGTCAAACAAGTTGTGCTTCTCTTGTTATAATCTGTCTTTGTGCATGAAGGAGTATTGAACTACAGTTGGCAAATTTTCTTGATTGGTAGGCGAGGTAAAATGTCAGTATAAAAATACAGAAAATATATGCTCATATTTATTCCGCTTTCATGGGATGTTGAATGAATACATCGGCAAAAGAATACCGAAGCAGTGCGATGATGAAGTTGAATAAAAACAGTAAATTTTTGTAATGATAGACACGTGTTTCGAGGAGTAACCTCTCATCAGCAGCATTAAAATCAAATAATATGGGAAGCCAAGAAGTACTTATTTCCAAAAATATCCAAATAGGAAGTAACAAGAACACCCGCCAAGCGCCATACACGGAATACATGATTTCATTTTTGCCTTTTCGAAAAAAAGGTCTCGATGGGGTCCCTTTTCCGAAATCTCGTTAGTTATTCTCCAACTTCTTGTTTTGTGAGCGAGAATTATTTTACGAAGACTCTTGAAAATGCTCTCTTCTCCAGTATCTCGCATATAATTTTCAGCAATTCTTGCATCATGCTCGAAATACTTTTCCGTTCCGTTCCGTGCTATTTTTTGGCCAGATCCCGTGTCCCGCTCGCTTGAAAGTGCCAATCCCGCTTCCTGCTTATACCACATCGATACCAACTACAAAAATGTATTAACCTCACATTTTAATGGTCATGTTATATAGTAAGGGAGAACTGAACCTCAGTCTAAAAAAAGTGACTATCAAAACGGAAACGCACCCCCCCCCCCCCAAAAAAAAACAAAAACAAAAACAAAACAAAAAAAAACCAGAAAGAAATGGAGACATACTAAAAAAGATGAAGAACAAAGCGAAGTCCTAATTTAGACAAAGGGTATGATCAGGTGCACCGGAATATAATCTCTTATTTCTTATAGGACACCCGCCGAGGTGAGCATGTCAATTCTGGTAGTAAAGTCAAATACATCCGATTCTGCTTCATAGCTTGACCTTTTGTTGTACATTGACGAACATGGACGTCTGAAATCTAGCTTATATGACGATTTTGACTTTCCAATTGTGAACTTTCCCTTTCTCTGCAGCAACATACCTGCATCCCCAGCATATGGAGTATATATTTCACAATTAATTCGTTACTGTAGAGCGTGCAGTACATACAGTGACTTTGTGGAAAGAGCAAAAGCACTTTTACAAAAACTGCTGAGTCAGGGATATGTTCACCCTTTGTTATTTTCGTCCCTTCAGAAATTTTATGGCCGTCACCACGACATCATAGATAGATATGAAATGTCAGTGTCACAAATAAAAACTGACATTTTCAGCTAGATTCGCGTCTTCCCTGATTTGACATTACCGGTTTCGACTTTACCCTGGATTGACCCACTGACAGTGTGACGGGTGCTGTGCACAGTGCAGGACATGCTTACCCTTTCGGGGCATCTGATGTCACTCTTGTTTATTGAGAGTTCACACTGTTAGTGCTTTAGTTTTTTGTGTTGTATATGTAATGTTCGTGTGTTTTGTGGGCATGTGGTGTCTTTGGTCTTCCGTCTTTTGATGTTCTTGCTTTTACCTTGTCTCTGGACTTTGATTTGTGTAATCTTGTGCTTTGTTCCTTCGGTATTCTACTGCCGTTGTTTTATATGGTAGAGGAAGGAACAATCATAAGCTGTTAGAGACAGATCTGTTTTCATCTGGGAAACAGATATCCCACAGTAGTCTCAAAAAAACTTCTGCAGTGCTGACTTTACGTAATTGGTTAAATTTCAGCAACCCTCATCTATCAAGGATGTCACTTTATCATACACCGGCCCTTTAGGAGCGAATATTAGGAGGGCGACCATACGATAATGCGGGGGTGCTTGGAAGATAATTTCTGTTAGATTATTTATTTCGTAATATGAGCAAGTCAGTATTTTTATTTTCTGTGTAACCAAGGACAGAATATTCACCACTAGGAAAACGCGTATCGAGTTCAGTAGGTTTTACTCTTCTCGCAAATAATTTTTCTTCTGATTTTCTTAAATTTTAGTGTTTTTCTTTTTAGAATTTATATTATTTCCACATTAAAATGCATAACCTGTTTATTTTGATGAACAAAAATGGTATATTTAACAATATGTATCGATTAAAACAGGCTTGTGTACTATTTAACAGCGTTCAAAATTTGCCGGCAGAATAATGCAAATAAGCATAGCTGTACAATATATTGTCTAAATAGTTGCTCTAGACATAAATGGTACAGTTAAACTCAAAATAATGCCTTACAATAGTCTTCAGACTAAAAAGAGTAAAACTATTTTGGTTCTAGCAATGCAAATGAAAACATAATTTTTACTTATGAAGTACAGTTTTTTCTTATATCAGCAAATATATTTTGTCTGCTAAATGGGTACAAAAGTAGATTTCAATAATAAAAATCAGTAAACGGACACATACTTTTCATGACAAAGTTGCTAATTTGATCTCTGTAATGGAAATCGAATTCCAAGACATCTTCAGAAACGTTCGTTTTTTGTTTATGACCAATTCTACGAAAAAGTGTTGTTCATATTAATTTAGGACAAAACTACTTTTTATATTCGTGATATGCAACAAATATGATCCTCCAAAAATATAGAAACGAGACCTTTTCACTTATTTTGTAACAAAAAAGGAGATGTGTCGAATGCTAGTTAAGTTGCCCCCAAGACAAGTCGCCCACTCCGAATTTAAGTCGTCCGCCTTTAGAAGACAAGTGGCCCACTCTGATGAGAATAGTCGGCTAACCTTCAAAGACAAAAAAAAATAATTATCAATTACTTAATGAAGTAGTAAACGGAATAAATGTGAGAAAAGTTAACTCAAGATCCCAAAACTATATGTGTTCACAATTCATAAGAAAGATAAAATATCTATATAAACTTAACCGCTACGTCCTGATGGCCTTATCTTTCAAACTAGCTTTTCTCTACACAAGTCAGGGTCATAAACGACCGATTCAATAACCAGAAGCAAGATACATTACCGTACCATATATACAAGACATTCGGTTTGGAAGTTTGCTTTAGTTTCACAAGATACTAGAAATCGGTACAGTGCTGGAGTATGTTAAGGTCTACATCTTTCAAAAATCACGTGACCACAAATATCTCGGGACAGTTATGGCAACACAATTTCACAAACAAATTTATTTCCTTTCATATTATGACCGAAATTTCCAACAAAAACTAGTTCACTGCAGTGGGCGATACATCGCTGGATCTGCCATTATTATACCCTCCCGCAAACAAAGTTTGGGGGGTATATAGGAATCACCCTGTCTGTTTGTCTGTCCGTCCATCTGTCCACACTTCTCGTAAGCGCAACTCCTCTTAAACCACTTGAAGGATTTTGATGAAACTTTACACAAAGGAAGGACACTATATGGAGATGTGCATGAAGGAATATGATTATTGTCTGAAACCAGGAAGGGGAGATAATTTGATTTTGACTTTTCGTTGATTTCCTATGTATGGGTTACCTTGTAAGCGCAATTCCTCTTAAACCACTTGAAGGATTTTGATGAAACTTTACACAAAGGAAGAACACTATATGTAGATGTGCATGAAGGAATATGATTATTGTATGAAATCAGGATGGGGAGATAATTTAACTTTGACTTTAGTTGATTTCTCCTGCAATTATCTTTTTTTCCAAGAAAAAAATTTAAGTATAGATATAGTGAAGTCAAACTGAATCCCTCTTGAAAAGTTGTTTTCAAAGTGTTGTAATGAAATTTCTCTAATGCTTATGATTTTTGTGTAAAGTGTCAAATAATAAAAAAGTGAATTTCATATTTGTATGATGAAGACAGAGTATTTTCATTTGAATCCTTGTGAGAAGTTCTTTCTTGAAGATATTATCATAGTGTCCATACTTGTATTGTGTCCACACTTGTACTGTGTCCACACCTGTATTGTGTCCACACCAACTTAAAATTGCACTTACCCTATCGATCCAGGATTCAATGAGCGGGGGGTATATGTGGCTGCCATTCGGCGACAGCTCTTGTTATTCTTATAATTATTATTTTTCGTTTCAGACTGACGGTTCGGTTCCAATTACTTCACACATCTACTAGTAGGTCCTACTGAAGACAAACACAAAAAGGTTGATACCAATCCTCTGGTCATCCAGCAGGACTTTGCAAGAATTAAATCTGACATTCCTCAATACTTGCAAATTTACACAGATGGCTCTAAGGATGGAGACAGAGTGGCTTCTGCAGCCGTTTTTGGAGACCGTGCAGCAACTCTCCGATTACCATCCTCTAGTTCCATATTTACTGCTGAAGCTAACGCTATTTACTCAGCACTCAAATGTGTAGATGTATCGCAATCAAATAAATTCATGATTTGTTCCGATTCACTTTCTTGCCTATTGGCAATTGAAAGTCGAAAAACAAAACACCTAATTATTTTGAAAATACCCGAATTCTACAAATCACTTGCAGCATTGGGCAGAGAAGTCATTTATGTTTGGATTCCTAGTCATGTGGGGATCTATGGAAACGCAGTTGCTGACCAGGAAGCCAAGGATGCACTAGACGATGGCGGATTGTCAAGTGCCGTACACTGACATGAAGCCTTTGATCGTTAAATACATTTTAAAGTTGTGGCAGGCCAAATGGGATCTGCAAATAAATAATAAACTGCATGGAATACAGTCAGACGTCGGTAAACAGGTCAGTTCCTGTGGTAAAAATCGTAGAGAACAGGTAGTGTTGACCTGATGTCGTATTGGACATACTAGAACAACACATAGTTTTATCCTCAACAGTGATGATCGACCTGAATGTATTCCATGGAATTGTCCTTATACAATTCAACATGTTTTAATTGAATGTGTAGATGTTGCCGATATCAGGCGTGATTTTTATTCAGCTGATTGTCTTAAAGACCTATTACAAAAGTCGCCGGCGACAAAATCGTTCAATTTTAAAAAGCAATCAATTTATTTAGTAAGATTTAAATGGATTTAATTTATAGATGTAATATTATAACAGTTAAACTGTCATTTCTCCTATAATGTTCTTTATATTTTTTATATTTTACACTCTTGTTTTACTTGTATAAAGCTTTAAAGGTTTTATATTGATATTTTATATATTTATTATAATTGTTCAAATTACTTAACAGTACTCGCCACAATATAGCTGAAATATTGCTGAAGTTGGCGTAAAACATTAATCAATCAATCAATCCTACTGAAGAAATGCTGTTGCCCCTGAGAATGGCGAGATATAACTGTCATAAACATAATTTAAAAATCGTTTGAAGGGGTAAACCAGTCAGATAACTCTTTTCACTGTCCATGTAAATAAATAAGTAAATAATAATGCGTCAGGCGTACTTACTAAATTTCAATTAAGTAATAGATTATAGAGCACTGCCAATTTTTATGAAAATAATCAACCGACCACCCATGCATAAATTTTAAATTCTCTGGTTAGTCTGTTAAAATGCTTGATAAAAATAAGAAGAAAAGTAAACATTTTAAAGGGAGGCAGTGCTTTTTTTTATTGAGGTCTTTCCCACTATGGTGGAAAGACCTTCTTGTATTTCTTCTGATTATTTTTTTTTCTGTTTTTTTCTTCCAACATTTGCAAAAAAATCTTAAAAGATATCACTTTATATACCATTATTCAGAAATAGCCGGGCTTGACCAGACTGACCCTGTGAAGCCAATCTATTTTTAGTAACAGAGTTACATCACCAAACATGGTAAACCTTGTTAACCCTCGGAAACCATAAAAGATAGCTGATGGAGTGTAATTAGAAAAATGTTCGTTAGGTCATGAAAAAAAAAATTGTTACATTTGGTCCGAAATTGTCCGTTGGACCATTCTGGAGTTATGCCCCCGCAATATTTGATGCTTTTTTAACAATTATTTTCTCCAAAACCGGATGTGATAGACATGAGACCTACAGCGTTGTTGTTGGTGCCCCAGGGGCTATTTGAAAAGGTCAAGATCAAAGGTCATCGGTGACCTTTATTTTAACCTCTAGACCTGTTGGCGGATAAATTCGGAAACCGTAATAGATAGTTGATTAAATGTAATGGAGAAAATGTGTGTCTTGTTGAGACCTTCAATTGTTACATTGGGTCCAAAATCATTGGACCAATCGTTTTGGACCTATGGGCCAAAAACCGATTTTCGATGTATAAACATGATAAATAAGGGTTTTTTTGCCTATAGCTCAAATACCATTGAAGATACTATACAATTATAGCATGTGTACGAGGTCGATATGATGTTATATCGACCTGAGAAATGCATATCGACCGAGGATGAAATCCGAGGTCGATATGCTTTTCTAGGTCGATATAACATCATATCGACCTCGTACACATGCTGTAATTGTTATATTATTAATTTACAAGAAAGAACTAAAAAGACTTAAAATAAAGAAAGCCTATATTTCACAAATGCATTTACAGTTGTATAAACCTTTAAGGATATATAATTGAGTTTGATCTTTAAATCCTATGAATTTCACACAAAAGAAAAAGATTTTACTTTATTTAAGTAAAATTTCATTTCATCTAATTATAAAATACTTCTATGTTAGTTACTGATATGAAAGATTATTTTGGTCTATATTTAGTAACGTGCGATATAGCCATGCAATATCACTTTATACAGGGAGTCATGTGACCACTTCTCCGCCAATTAAATTTCTCAAACGATATCAAATTAATAATATAAACGTATATTGAATACAAAAAAAAATCAGGTAGACTTGACCTTCAAAATGACGTCAAGGTCAAATGTCAAGGTCACATTGAAAAAAAAATGTATTTCACGTTAAAGAGTCTATAATATGTAAAAATAAAGGATGGCATAATGCAGTAAGACAAGTAGCTGACTGGATAAGTTGCTGAGGAGCTAGAAACTCTATAAACAAAAATGTTATACGATCTTGTAAAAGTTGAAAGCTGATTCAAAATAGGAAACCAACGTCTCGGTATCTTATTCAGTTTCATATAGTGATGTGTTTTATTAGTGGAATATAAATGTACAAGTACATGATGTATATGATGTACAGTATGGACAAACAATATTAAATGAAATGTTCACTTGAACGTCATGAAGAGATCAAATTTTGCAGGAAATATATTTTACATTTTTTAACTTTGTTGCTACAATGTACATGTATATAGAATACATCAGTAATAAAATACAGGAATTCTGATTTGTAATGTGCTTTTTGTGTACAGAAAATTTCCGTCAATGAATGTACAAGTTAAACAGGTTAAACTGTAAGTTGAATTTATCTATCAGGACTCATAAGTATTATTCACAAATAGAAGCCGCGCACAAGAAGCGTAAGCCATTGCATCAAATTATCCTTGTAGTTTGGTATGATTAACCGTAGGGAACAGGTAGTGTTGACCCGTTGTCGTATTGGACATACTAGAACAACACATAGTTTTATCCTCAACAGTGATGATCGACCTGAATGTATTCCATGCAATTGTCCTTATACAATTCAACATGTTTTAATTGAATGTGTAGATGTTGCCGATATCAGGCGTGATTTTTATTCAGCTGATTGTCTTAAAGACCTATTTACAAATGTCGCTGGCGACAAAATCGTTCAATTTTTAAAAGCAATCAATTCATTTAGTAAGATTTAAAAAGATCAATTTTAAACTAGTTTCTAATTTCTAATATTGTTAGTCAAACCATAATTTCTTTAATTATGTTTTTAACATTTTACACATTTCTTTTACTTGTATAAAGCTATATGGTTTTATATACATATTTTTACTATATAACTATTCTAATTAGTTAATATACTTAACAGTTCTCGCCACGATATAGCTGAAATATTGCTGAAGTTGGCGTAAAACATCAATCAATCAATCAATCAATAGTTAGTACATGTAAATTAGTGTCTGTTTGTCTGAGTGACTTGTTTTCAAGTAAAATATTTAGTTTCTATATCTTTGATGTGTACAAACACATGACATATGTACCAGTACTAAAGTAGGTACATGTACAGGAATAATATTTTGTCATTGGATACGTCTGTGAACATCGAAAGGTTCCTTATAACCTGATTAGAAAAAGGTCACTTTGACCTACATTTCATGCATGAGTGACTCTTGTTTAAGATTATGTTTACTTGTATATCTGAGATACAAGACATGGAATAGCAGGTATAGAAATAACATTTTGTCAGTTGATGTGTTTTTGATAGTCAAAAAGTTTCTGATAAGAATTAGGTCACTTTTACCTATAGTTCATGCATGAGTGACTCTGGTTAACGTTTGTGTTAATTTCCATATCTAAGATACAAGAGCATGTGCAGGTTTAGAAATAATATTTTGTCAGTCAATGTGTCTTTGGTAGTTATGAGGTTCCTGGTAAGAATAATATTGAGGATTTTTTACCTTCATTTCATGCATGAGTGACTAGGGTTAAAAATTAGATACAAGAGCAGGTATTGAAATATTCTTTTGTGTGTCAATGTATCTTTGATAGTCACAAGGTTCCTGATAAGAATTAGGTCACTTTGACCTTCTCACTAGAATTACTTGAAAGTACAATGTAGCTATATACATGTTTTAACACAGAGGATAACAGGAAACACACATGTACAATGGCTGAAAATTACAATCACATGCCACAATCTGCCAGGGATCTATATATCTACACAGGAAAAAAACCAACAAGACAACAGACACACTTAAACAATAATAAAAGCTCAGGACAGCCGGACTTAGTACTAGGCCTACAGGCACTAGCAAAAACCACAGGTAGTGGTAGTGTTAAACCCCAAACCTCCCCATTATCTGTCCTGTTTCCCTAAAGTATAATAAATATACAAATAAAACCCAATACAGGTAGACTACTAACTAGTGCTGTAGTTATGTGGCATTCTTGTTCATTTTAATGCCCCGCCCATGAATGTGGAAGGGGCATATACAATGTAGTGTTACCCTTGTCAGTCCTTCCATCCGTCTGTTAATTTAAGTACATTTCTTAGAAACTGTAAAAGGTACATTTTTTGTATAACAATAAAAGTATACCAGTAGGTATATATTTGATAGTACTACAGAGTTCACTAGGTAGATTGACTCTTTACCTACTTTTCATGCTTGAGTGACTCTGGTCAAGTTTTGTGTTAAAGTTCATTTCTCAACAACTACACATTATAGGGCAATGATGCTTCATCAAATTAAGTGGCTTGATGAGTACTACCCAAATCATTGACAATTAGGTGACTTTGACCTACAATTTACGCTTCACTGACTTTGGTTAAATTTTGCGTTAAAGTCCATTTCTCAACAACTACACATTATAAAACAATGATGTTTCATCAAATTAATTGCCATGATGAGTACTTCCCAAATTATTGACAATTAGGTTGCTTTGACCTACATTTTATGCTTCAGTGACTTTGGTTAAGTTTTGGGTTTAAAATTAGCAATGAAGGGATATGGAGTAAATGCAAATGAGGTTTAAGTCTATTAGCATCATGATATTTCACTGCAAGATTCATCTAAAAGAGATCCACACATTTCACCAACAAGTGTATCTATGACTTTCATTTTATGGTTGAATGGCTTCGGTAAAATTTTGTATTGCATCACAATTCTGTAACAGGGAACTAATTTTATGAATGATTGACTTGGGTTAATCTGTTGGGATAAATTTATTGGTGGGGCATCCGTGTCTTACAGACACATTCTCTAGTTGTTTATTTGTTTTTTCTTTGTCATACGTATGACAGTATACCCTCTGAATTTGTGTTGGATGTGATCATTAATTGCCATGATATTGGATTTACGATCTTAGAATCCCCCATTTCCTCGTTTGTTGATGTATCCATTACAGAATCTTTAAAAGAGAGAAAATGACAAATGTAATTTTGAAAGATGGATCAAGGGGTGCTCGCCACTAAACTGCCGGCTAGCTAAAGGAGCCTAGTCTGCTGAAAAACTTAACATGGCCACTAGACCGTGAAATTGAGGTCAAGGACAAAAGTCACCTGCCAAACTGACATGTACTACCCAAGACCAACCTACATACCAAATGTTATCAACCTACAACTTCTAGTTATTGAGAAATGGACTTAAGCAGAAAAACTTAACGTGGCAACTAGACCATGAAATTGAGGTCAAGGTCACATGACATTATGTCCGTCAGGTAGGACTCGATTAGTACTACCAGTGGAACAAATAAGATGATCCTACATCAAAGGGTTTTCAGCTGTATTTAGTAAAAGTTAACTTGGTCGACGTCGCCATACTTTGCACGCCTGTCTCGCTTTCTGCGACTTTCGTCAAGGGCGAGACAAAAATGGGGTCGTTATAAACTTTCTGTGAGGTATTTGAGAAGAAAAGCTCTCTATATATAGTTTAAGATTAATGTTTCTGTGTGTAAAAATGTAAGTCTATCTTTATTTTTTTTCTTTTTTTTTATTTTAGCACTATAAATCCTACCTTCTTGGTAAAGAAAAAATATTTTATTTGTCACTCTAAGCTGTTACGCAAATATTTTTTTTCTAAAAATATCTTCCTCTCACTATTCTTATTGGTAGCTAGTGCATAGACCTCATGTATATAATTCTGTTAAATCAGGATTGACCTGTTATCAAGTAGTATTTCAAGTACCATATATTACTATAACATGGACAGTGTTCTTAAGTCCATTTCTCAATAACTAGAAGTGGTAGGTTGATAATATTTGGTATGTAACAACGGCAGCAGAATACCGAAGGAACAAGGGAAGCGATGACTACAAAAATCGAAGTCCAAAGACATAGCAAAAACGGTAACAGATAAAAACAAAGACAAAACAAGGACCTGAGACAGCTACAATGCACGGAAATAAAAAGATAACATTAAGAACTAAGGCACTCATAGTGTGA
Organism: Modiolus philippinarum; assembly: GCA_002080025.1. NCBI lineage: Eukaryota > Metazoa > Mollusca > Bivalvia > Mytilida > Modiolidae > Modiolus > Modiolus philippinarum. Next base: position 1,649 of record MJUU01004368.1, on the reverse strand, counting down.
ACTCCCATGAAAACCGGGAGTGACATCAGGTGCTCCGGATGTATGTTGGTCTTGGGTAGTACATGTCAATCTGGCAGGTGACTTTTGTCTTTGACCTCAATTTCACGGTCTTGTGGCCGTGTTAAGTTTTTCTGCTCAAGTCCATTTCTCAATAACTAGAAGAGGTATGTTGATAATATTTGGTATGTAGATTGGTCTTGGGTAGTACATGTCAGTCTGGCAGGTGAATTTTGTTCTTGACCTCAATTTCACAGTTTAGTGGCCACGTTAAGTTTTTCTGCTTAAGTCCATTTCTCAATAACTAGAAGTGGTAGGCTGATAATATTTGGTATGTAGGTTGGTCATGGGTAGTACATGTCAGTCTGGCAGGTAACTTTTGTCCTTGACCTCAATTTCACAGTCTAGTGAGCATGTTCACTTTTCTGATTAGTTCACTTAGATTTCACATCAATTTAGAGGCCAGCAGGGATGGGCGAGACATCTTTTAGGGTCTTCACTTGTTACTTGGCCTTGACAGTTATTTTCGTCATGTATACCCCACCCCCCTCCTGTATACAATTGGAAGAGTCAATGAATAACATTTTACTTCAGGCTTTTTTTTTCTGATATTGGTGTTGGCTCGGTCAAAGGTTGATGTTTTGTATTCGTGCACCTCATCAATTTGGGAAAAAGACAACAATTAATCCTTTAACACACATCTTTGAACGGACAATTCTAACAATTTACTTACACGGCAGACCCGTCAAGTTTTGAAAATTGCTTTGTGTGAGATTTGCCAACCACAGATTTGGAAGCTAGGCACAAGTCTCGCGCGGACCACGTGAGTGTTTTGACAGGACTGACACCGCCAGACTCTGGCCCAGTCTGGGACTTATATATTAGTCCCAGGTCGGATCAAGTCTTTTGAAAAATACAGGGCTCCCAGACTACTTTTTTTTCAATATTAGCCTTAAACCTACATGAAATTAAAAAAAAAAATCCAAAGGGAGAGAGAGATGCCGCATCAGGAACCCCCTCTCTAAATCCACCTATGTACTTATAAACGTGGAAATAAGTCTACTGTCAGTAGTTAACTATGGCAAAAAGCCGTAGGTTTTCAAAAAACGTTTTTTGAAAACCTACGGCTTTTTGCCATAGTTAACTACTATCTACGGGACTAACGAAAATAAGCAAACATGTAAGTTTCGTTATTCACTACAGTTGAGACGGGTAAAACGGGCTAAATTCTTAATTCACTCACATTTTTTACGTTGCTTGCATGACACGGGTTATACATAACACTGACGTGTATCTCTGGTTCTACACTTTTGATTCCTATACATTTCTAGTAAGTCTGACAGGTCGTCACCAGTTACTCTCTCTATAACAAATATATTGTTAAAAGGATAATATAAATATACGATTTCCCCTTGAATATCAAGTATTTCGTAAAAACCATACACCTTTGTTTTTATTTTTTTTAGATTGGTCAAATCATATGCGAGCATTTTTTTACCTGATTTTTATTATAAAAGTCAAACATTATTGCTTACCACAACGGTTATGCACCCTCCTACCTAAAATACACTCATAATTTTTTATCTAATAAATATTTGGGTTATAAAACATGACAACGATTCCCGTATATTTTTCAGAAAAGTCTAATACGA
>MJUU01004366.1:27841-39961 GCA_002080025.1 Modiolus philippinarum | reverse complement strand
TGCGGGGGTATTCATTTGTGGCCCAGTGGACCATAGTACCTCTAGTTTGTTTTGGTATCGATGCAACATCAATTGGTAGCCTCATTTCTTGGCCAAAAAGAAGAAAGTAAGGAGAAAATTGGATGGATTGAGTTGCTGGGGTTGACCTGTATGCCATCATGACTGCTGGGATGTAATTTGTCCAGTCTGATTGATCCTTATTACAATATGTACGCAGGGTTTGTGCTATGAAAGAATTCATTCTTTCACAGGAGAATTCATTCTTTCACAGGTGGCATTTGTTTCTGGATGATATGAGCTTGTGTAATGGCGTGTAATTTGGAATAGTTCACAGAGCTTTGACTAGTTTTGCCATAAAATTTTGACCTCTATCCGAAATGAGTGTTCGACAAGCACCAAAACGAGAAAATATTTCATTAAAAAGGACCTTTGCAACCTCAATAGCCTCCATTGATTTTAAAGGAAAGGCTTCGCACCATTTAGAGTAGCTATCAACAACAAGGAGGAGATAACTGTATTTGTCTGGTGTTGTTGGAAGCTCTAGGAAGTCCATATGCCATCTTGAAAATAATTCTTCGACTGGAAGCGGCTGGAGTGGAACTGGTCTCTGATGTTTTGAGTTCTTTGATTGCTGGCAGACCTCACAGGTTTTAATGTAAAAACCAATATCTGAATACATATTCTTCCAGTAATAATTCGATGTTATTGCTGCATAGTTTCTCTCTTGTCCTTGGTGTCCGCCTCCAGCTATGCAGTCATGGTATGATAGCATCAGGTCACGACGTATAAATGCTGGAACACAAAGTTGTTTTACAAGATTTTGATTGGCAGGCAAGTTTCTGGCTCTCTCTTTGTATATGTGAAATAATATACCATCAACGATTTCATAATGTTCAGCTTGAAATACCAGTGACCTAGCATCATTATCATTTTCAGGTAGAAGATTGCCCAATTTGAAGTCGAAAATTGAAGTCTTTGTAACTTTGTTGGAGTTCTTTGAGTGTTTGATGATCTGGTACCTTGTATTCATCTTCTGGAGTATCAATGGCTAAAACCTCTGGTGTGGGCTTTTTAGAATCATACTTATATTCAAAGGTCACAGATATGTATTCTTTCTTTTCTGCTTGTACTGATCCAATTGTAGGGAGTTTATCTTCCTCTTGGTCTTGTGTTTCTTCTGGGTATTCTCTTCTTGATAGCGCATCAGCATTTTGGTTCTGTCTTCCAGGTCTATGGACAATGTTGAACTTGTACTGCTGAAGGAACAAGGCCCATCTCCCAAGTCTACCTGTAGCATCCTTGTTACTGTCTAACCAACGGATAGTAATATTATCGGTATAGACAGTAAACTGAGAAGTTGACAAGAAAGCCTTAAAGGTTTTTATTGCTTCAACCAAAGCAAGTCCTTCTTTATGGTTGATGTGCCAATGTCTCTCTTGGTTTCGAAGTCCTCTACCACCATAAGCAATAACATGTTCAAGACCATCCTTATTTTTCTGCCCTAAGACATACCCAATAGCTGCATCTGATGCATCAATAGCAAGAGTAAAAGGCCTTGAAAAGTCAGGGAAGGCTAATATTGGGGCTGATGTTAATTTTTGTTTCAGAGTGTTGAAAGCCAATTCTTGTTCATTTTGCCAAGAAAATTGAGTATTTTTGCAAAGAAGAGCATGAAGTGGGGCACAAATTATACTGTAGTTATGTATAAATCTTCTATAGTATGTACACATTCCAAGAAATGATCTTAAGTGTTTGACAGATTTTGGCCTTGGATATTCTGCAACGGCAGCTGTTTTAATTTTGTCAACTTGAATTCCACCTTCAGATATTATGTGACCAAGATATTTGACTTGTTTGGCGGCAAAGTGACATTTAACAGGTTGTAAAGTTAGATTTGCTTCACGTAATTTTTGAAATACCAAACTTAAGTGTTGTAAGTGCTCATCAAAACTTTTTGAAAATACCAGGATATCATCTATGTAAATCATTGCAATCTTCCAATTTAATTCTTTAAGGACTTTTGTCATTAACATCTGAAATGTGGCAGGGGCATTTGTCAATCCAAAGCATAATTGCTTAAATTGATATAAACCTTGATGTGTAATAAATGCAGTTTTGTGCTTTGTTCTTTCATCTAACGGTATCTGATGAAAACCGGAAGCAAGATCAAGAACACTAAATATATTTGCTTTTGAATAGGCAATTGTGTCAAAAACTTCTTCAATTTTTGGTATGGGGAAGGACACAAGCTCAGTTACAGCATTTAACTTTCTGTAATCTACAGCAAATCTGTACTGTCCGTTTGGCTTTTTGACAAGTACAACAGGGCTTTGGTTTGGTGACATTGACTCTTCAATTATATCATTTTCGAGCATCTTTTTGATGTGTTTCTCCGTTTCAAGTAGCATTTTGGGGGGCTGTGAATATCTATTTGATTTTACAGGTTTCTATAGTATGATAATGCATGTTTGTTTTGCCTAATTCTGATTCATCTTTTGCAAACACGTCTCTGTTTTCATTAATCAATGCACTAAGTTGTTGGCATTGCTCTTTAGATAAATTTTGTGTATCAATTTGAACTTTAAGTTGTTCATTCTTTCCTCTATTGTTTTGACCATTTTTCATTTGAAGGAATTTGTGGGCATTTTAATTCAAAAATTGGCTGACCATTAATTGCATATACTTTTTCTAGTGCTGTTCCATGTTTAAATGTACCTTTTTTCATTTGTAGGATTTAGCAGACGATATACCACTGTACTATTTGAAATTTGGTTTAAACATCTACTACCTATCAGCTTCTTATTGTATAAATATTGTGTAGGTTCCAAAATGACTGTCTTTTTCTCTATTGTTTTTGCCAAATTAAGTGGAAAACTACATTCAGAATAAGGTGGAATTGTTATAGTTTGTGAAATTTTTGCAAGGCAAATATATTTTTCAGTTTGATTTTTAGAATAAATGGCTGCAACAGTAGTATCATCATGAAATGATACCATTTGTTCTGAAAAACTTATAGTAGCTTTATTAGCATTAAGAAAATCTTGCCCTAATATTAACTGAAGTTTTAAATCTTCTAAAATATAGAATGAGTGTGTCATTTGTAACTTATTTACATCTATTACTAGGGCAGTTTTCCCTAATATTCTGTGAACTGTGTCACAGACACCTGTGACAACTGAAATGTCTGACTTTTGCCACTCTGGCCTATTACCATTGTAGAATGCCCTTTCAAGAACTTTACGGCCTATCACTGAAATGTTTGCTCCAGTATCAACCAAAGCATTTACAAAAAGGTTTCCTACTTTGACAGAAATTTTATTTTTGTTTTTAATAGCAGATTTAATGGTTGCTTTAGAGGGTGGGTTTAAGAAGTTATCCATTCTTATTATTAAAAAAAAAAATTGCTTAAATTTATGATATATTGAAGCTTTAGAATTCAAGGAAATTGATGCGTATTTAACTTTTCACTTTAGTAACAATAAAAATGTGTCACATGTGATAAAAGGCTGTACTCACCCTTAGCAGAACTTCTGGAAAAATGTTGTTTGTCTTGGTATGACGCAAATCACAACTTCCACTTCGCACTGCTCTCCTTGAATTCTGCACTGAAATACTTAAAACATTTTCAGCATCTTATTGGTTTCTCCACGGGAATCGAAGCCGGATCTCGCACCACTCTGTGACCGAGGTGAAGAGCTCCATAGTTGGGATGGTCGTTGGCTGCATCTTCACCTGGTGCACATTTAATTGTTCAATGGGGAACTAGCTAATCCATAATCCAACTTCTTGCAAGGTTTCGTATAATTTATTGCCTTCGGTGAAATAATAACATTTAAAATTGAAATAACAAATTATAACAAGAAATAGTCAACAATCACATTCAAAAATTAAAGATAACTATATCGGAAACACAATCTAAGTGTAAGAGCCTAAATCAAAGATTAACTGAACTTTTTCAAAACTATCTTGATTTTTATATATAATTTTCTTAACAACCTAAACATATAATTTTTAATCCTTCTAACAAACATGTTTCTCAAGATTATTTCTAACACTTATTGCAAACAACACAATATCAATTAGCACCTTATTTTTGACAAGTAAAATAATCCTATTTACCAAAATCCATGACAATTTTATCTAAGTATTTTTCACAACTTTACCATGATCAAAAGCTTTCATATATATTTTCAAAAAAATCTAAAATACAAATAATGACATAATCTTATAATTCCTCAAACAACAATTGATTCAACAATTAAATATAACTTGTAATCCAGGTTTTATCTAGAATCCCTAAACAACTAATATTCTAAGATTATAAAAATACTAAATTTGAATTATACAGAATAATTAAAATAATAAAGAGAAAACATTTATAACAGAAAATGTATCTTTTCACATAAAATATAAAATACAAGAAAATGAATACAATAAAGGGAAATAACTATAAATTTATCATGAGTGCAAAATGCCTCATTTTGCACTGGTGATAGGACTCCCAAGATGAAGAACAACCATAAAAGCGTTGTTCTGACCTCATTATTGTATGTTTAAGTGGTTTTTGGAGCGTCCAGAATTGTCTTAAGCGGTATTGTTGTCTTTTGTGGTAACCACACAATTTTGACATGTCCATGTGCTTCCCCATGGGGTATCTAGGTAGTATATGACAGATATGGAAAAAAAAAACACTTTACACTTGTACACATCAAATTAGTTGGACAGATGGACACGATGTACAGAATGGACACTATACTTACAATCATATATGTATGTGGCTATGCATGGATCCATCTTTGTTTTCAAGTGAATTTTATCTTTAGTGGTAACGACATAAATGTTAAGTGGTACATTCTACTTAAGCATAACCACTTAAAGGAACATTGCTCTTACGAGCCAATGGTGGGTCCGTCTGTCACACTTTCGTTTCCAGATGATAACTTGAAGTTGCTTTGAAGGAAAGATTTAAAATTTTTGGATAATATTTTGGATAAAATACAGGTCCAGTTCGATTTTGACGGTGAACAGATTTTGTGTTCCAGAGTTATTGCCCTTGATTTAGGCAAAATCTGTAAATTTTATGGTTTTCAGGATGATAACTTCAGTTTACGTTAAGAGAAATTTTAATATTTTAGGACAATATCTCAGTTATAAAATACAAGTCAAATTCAATTTTGATCGTGATCTGATTTTTAGTTCCAGTGTTATTTCTTTTGATTTGTGCAAAATCTGTAAATTTTATGGTTTCCAGATAATAACTTGAGTTTGCTTTTAGAGAAAATTTTAATATTTTGGGACAATGTTTCCAGTTTAAAAATACAAGTCAAGTTCGATTTTGGAGTTTTAGTTTCAGAGTTATTGATCTTGATTTAGGCAAAATCTTTGAATTTTATAGTTTCCGGATGATAACAATGATAACTTAAGTTTGCTTTGTGAGAAAAACCCTACAATTACTAGGATTGTCTATGGGCAGGGGTGTTTTTTGTGATAAGCAGATCACCCTTTTCTAGAATATATTTAAAATATTGATGTATATGGGTTACAGATCAAAAAAGTTTTTAGCTCACCTGGCCTAAATGGCCATGTGAGCTTTTGTCATCACTTTGCGTCCGGCGTCCGGGGGTCCGTCTGTCAACATTTTCAAAAATCTGCCCCTCTGAAACTGCTGGACCCATTGTAACCAATCTTGGCCAGAATCATCAACAGGATGTGCACTTTCAAAATTGGCTTCGATTAGTTGGCTGGTAAAACAACATGACTGCCCTTGCTAAAAAAAGAACATAGGGGTAAATTGCAGTTTTTGGCCAATAATTCGAAAACCATTACAGATATAAAAAATATGACATTTTTTTAAATTGATTAGAATTATGATATCTACCTACCATGCAATTTTGAAGAAAATCTGAAAACCTATCTTGGAGTAATAGCCCTTTTTCTATAAAATTTTCAAAATTTTTGCATTTTTTAGCTCCCCTGGCCTAAAAGGCCAAGTGAGCTTTTGCCATCACTTTGCGTCCGTCGTCCATCCGTCGTCCGTCCGTCCGTCCGTCAACAATTTCAAAAATCTTCTCCTCTGAAACTGCTGGGCGAATTGTAACTAAACTTGGCCTGAATCATCACCAGGGTATGCAGTTTCAAAATTGTGTTCGATTAGTCCGAGGGTCAAACAACATGGCTGCTGTTACTAAAAAGAGAACATAGGGGTAAATTGCTGTATTTTGCAAATAACTCGAAAACCGTTACAGATATCAAAAATCTGACGTGGGGTAAAAATGATCAGCATGGCAAGATCTACCCACCCTGCAATTTTGAAGAAAATCTGAAAACCCGTCTTGGAGTTATTGCCCCTTTTCCGTAAAATTTTCAAAATTTTAATTTATTTTTTATTTGAAAAACCATAACAGATAGAGGTCAACTTTAAATTGCAAAAATGTTCAGCATATCAAGATCTACCCACCCTGAAATTTTGAAGAAAATCCATATACCCTTGTAGGAGTTATTGCCCTTTTTTTACCGAAGTTTTAAAATTTTCGTATATTTCATCTTTTATTTCCAAAACTATATAAGATGAAGGTTAAGTGTAAATTGATGAAATGTTTGCCATGCTGTGGCGACTTCAAAACTGATGTTGAAAATTGTTTGTTGACTGCCATTTTCAAAATGGCCACCAAAAAAGGCGGGAAAATTCAACAATGTCCGATTTCAATGACATTTGGTTTCGAAATCGGTCTTGATGTCATAACTTCAAAACTGATGCTAAAAATTGTTTGTTGTCCGCCATTTTTAAAATGGCCACCAAAAACGGCGGGAAAATTCTACATTGTCCGATTTCAATGAATTTGATTTCCAAGTAGATATTGATGTTGCGACTTCAATACCGATGTTGAAAAATGTTTGTTGACTGCCATTAACAAAATGACATATCGACTTCAAAACTGGTGTCGAAAGTGGTCCTTAGCAAGAACTTTTTTGTCAAAAAAGCCCAACAAAGAAATATAGTAAAACATGATCAGACTTTTAAAACAGTTCAAGATATTGGAGGTGTTTGAGCTACGAAAGTTTGAGAAATTGAAGATCAACTGTCTAACTTGTGGCAACTGAAAGCCAGGTGAGCCATACAGGCTCCTGGGAGCCTCTGGCTATTAGCTCACCTGGCCAAAGGCCAAGTGAGCTTTTGCCATCACTCGGCGTCCATCGTCCGTCCGTCCGTCTGTCGTCCGTCCGTCTGTCGTCCGTCCGTCCGTTAACTTTTATTCAAAGATCTTCTCCTCTGAAACTACTGGGCCAATACTAATCAAACTTGACCTGAATCATCACCAGTTTGTGATTTTTATGACCGTAGACCAAACAACATGGGTGCTGTTACTGAAAATAGAACATAGGGGTAAATTGCCGTTTTTTGCAAATTACTCAAAAGCCATTACAGATATCAAAATTCTGACATGTAGTAAAAATGATCAGCATGATGAGATCTACCTGCCCTGCAAATTTGAAGAATATCCGTGTACCCGTCCTGGAGTTATTGCCCCTTTTCCGTAAAAATTTCAGTTTTTCTTTTAGTCTTATATATTGAAAATCGTAGAAGATAGAAGTGAAGTTTATATAACAAAAATGGTCAGCATAATAAGATCTACATGTCCTGCAATTTTGAAGAAAATCTGGAGTTATTGCCGCTTTTTCTTTGAATTTTCACAATTTTTTAACGTTTTTACTTTCATTTCAAAAACTCTTTGAAATAAAGGTTTAATGTGAATTGCAAAAGTGTTGAGGTTTTCCAGAATTACAATTTCTACATATGTCCAACAGGTTCGCATCTCATCCAAGATGGCCGCCAGCGGGGAAGATAGTTTAACATAGGACCCTATGGGAAATGCATTCAAAGACCTTCTCCTCTGAAACCACTGAGCTTACGAGGACCAAATTTTGTCATAGTAGTCTTTGGATGGTCCCCTTTAAAGTTTGTGATTTTTACGTTCGTACCTCATCCAAGATGGCTGCCAGCGTGGAGCACAGCTTAACATAGGGACCTTATGGGAAATGCATTTAAATGTCTTCTCCTCTGAACCCACTGAGCCAATTGGAACCAAACTTGGTTACAATAGTCTTTAGATGTTTCCCTTCAAAGTTTGTGATTTTTATGTTCATACCTCATTCAAGATGGCTGCCAGCAGGGAACATAGTTTAACACAGGGACTCTATGGGAAATGCATTCAAATGTCTTCTCCTCTGAACCTACTGAGCCAATTGGAACCAAGCTTGGTTACAATTGTTTTTGGGTGATCCCTTCCAAAGTTTGTGATTTTTAGTTTGCAATTTATCCAAGAAAATGTAACATCTGGTGGACTGATTTATAGTATGAATGGGTGGTCTATTGGTGACAATGAATAAAACCAGCCACCAGGTGAGCGATACAGGCTCATGTGAGCCTCTAGTTTTTATTAGCTCACCTAGCTATGCAAGGGTGAGCTTTTGAACAGTTCAATATTCTTGAACTGTTCATAAAAAACAATCTCAATGACTTCATGAAGATTGATACAAGAACTTGTTCAAGAACATTTCTTGAACAGTTCAAGAAAACAAAATCATCACATTTCATGAACATTGTGTTCATGAATCTTTTCAATATATGTCCTTGGACATTTCATGAACAGTTCAAGAGAACAAAATCATCACATTTCATGAACATGATGTTCATGAATCTTTTCAATATATGTCCTTGAACATTTCATTCTGGAATAAAGGATGAATTTTCTGTAACTGCAGTCAGTATTGAGATTAAAGAAGGGTTGCAATAAAGTAGAGAGCAGAAAACCAAATTTCTTGAAACTCAGCCCATCTCTAGATTTTCCATGGTGCCTGTGTTTTCCATGAAAAATGAAGAAATTTTCCATAGAATTCTATGGAATTCCATGGGTCATGGAAAATAAAATCTTTAAAATAATTTCATGGAATTCCATAGCATAGCATGGACAGCTGAACTTAGAAAATGTTAATCATTTCAACAGATTAAGGTGTAAAATTGGACTTTGGAATTTGAAAAAGCCAGCTTATCTTTTTAAATTTTAAGGGATGACCATGAGTTTTCAGGGAATGATTGAGGATTTTATTTTGAGACGGGTTACTTCTTGAACTTCTTCTAACGCAAGGTTACCCCAGATCTCACATCATCACGGCTTGATTAGGATGTGATCATGCCGATATAGGCGGGATTGCCCGGAATTTGACATCACAGCACCGAAGTGTGATTTTCTGTAACAAATGAAATCTTAGCGTGGTAGGCAAGATCACATCTCCTCACGCTGCTGAGATCTCGCCAAAATTAGTGTTGAATACTTAGCAGTCTGCATCTCCACATTCTGTATTCGTTGTCAAAGATCATAATAGTACCAAATATAGATTTCTGGACTTTTTTATGAATCCGTTTACATTGTTTGTAGCCGCTAGCGATGATCACTAGTCTTAGAAGATAAGCAAATCATTATTTTGGGACCATTTATAACTCCGTACTGTAACTGGACCTAGAGTAGATTATCGTCATTGTCAAAACGAAAGTGAAAGTAATTTAGTGAAGGTCAAATGCATTGGACATGCGCAGGAAAATGCATGCAATGAAAAGATAAGATGTTTTTGATAATTAATTTTAACCAATGATTAAATTTGTATTATAAAAAATCTATGAAATATTAATGTCTTGTTTGTTTAAATCGTGTGTCTAATAAAAAAAAAACAAAACAAGTCATCGAATATGTCCCATGTATCGATAAATATGATTGGTCCATCGCTGCATCTTGTCCAATCAGCACCAACATTTCTCAACATCGTTGAGGTCAGATTTGGCGCATGGAAGAAGATAATCAGACGGACACATTTAATATAGTTTTTCGTCACAGAACTCTGTTTCATGGAATCTTTTGTAAAAAGGACAAAGGAAGATTGTTTTTAGCTCGCCGGGGCGAATGTCAGGAGAGCTATTGTCATCACCCCGGCGTCGGCGTCGTCGGCGTTGGCGTCAGCAAAACTTTAACCTGGCTTGTGGATTGGAGACCTGAAGAACTAGGATGTTGATATTTGGTATGTGGCATCCATGTGATGAGAGCTTTCTTTTGGTACCATACTTGTAGACATTTTGACCTTGACCTTGCCCTTGGGGCAATTTTTAAAAAACTTTAACCTTGCCTCTAGAAGGTAGGCTTTTTGTGGTAGGGTGTTCATATTTGGTATGTAACTTCCTTATGATGAGAGCTTTCTAGTGGTGCCATATTTGTAGACATTTTGACCTTGGCCTTGCCCTTAGGGCAATTTTTAAAAAAACAAACCTTGCTTCTAGAAGTTAGGCTTTTAGTGGTAGGGTGTTCATATTGGGTATGTAACTTTCTTATGATGAGACCTTTCTAAAGGTACCATATTTGTAGACATTTTGACCTTGATCTTGCGCTTAGGGCAATATTTAAAAAACTAGAAGGTAGGCTTTTAGTGGTGGGGAGTTCATATTTGGTATGTAACTTCCTTATCAGGAGAGCTTTCTAAAGGTACCATATTTGTAGACATTTTGACCTTGACCTTGCCCTGAGGGCAATTTTTTAAAAACTTTTAACTTTGCTTCTAGAATTAAGTTGTTTAGTGATAGGGTGTTTAAATTTGATATGTAACTTTCTTGTTAAGAAAGCTTTTTATTACTTTCGAATTTATTGTGCATTGAAGTTACTGGAATCCCCGGCGAGCTATGTTGTCTTCTGACAACTCTTGTTGATTCGGTACATAATATGTACATAGGACTTTCTGCCACGGAAGCCGCAAATTAGATTTTATTTGGCATTTTGCATATCGACAAGACGACAACGAGGGGAAGCCGGAGGCCCTAGGGGGGTATCATCCCGGAATCCCGTCTTTATTTTTTCTAAATACTCCAATCCTGAACTAAAAGAAAATTAAAAACTGATGAAATCCCGATTACCGTTGAATTTATTTCCCGAAATCTCAAGCTGAAAAAACGTCTAATCCCGACATACCAAAAAAGGGCCGGCCCTCCCTCACTTTCGTGCATTGATGTTCAAAATTTAATTGATGGGATAGAAATATCATTTCCGGCACATTACTAGGGCATAATGATTTTGAAATTTTTTGGGAATGAAGCAAAGATCTAGATCAATATGGGAACGTACCTGGCAAGTTTATTTGTCTACTAGGGTATGATAGATACAATAACGTAACCCTCAGTCCACTACGTTCCCACGGTCTGTAGTGGACTGAGGGTTACGTTATTGTATCTAGGGTATGAACTCGAGTTACTCCAGTACAAAATAAATGATTAGAGTAGGAACTAAAGTGAACACCATACTTTGTAATTATTTGTGTTGAATTGGCGGGAGGGGGTCTATATATTGGTATACACAGATGTACCCCTAGAACTGGTCACGTTTTTTGACAAGTCAAATATATCGATGGGGTGCAATCTTCATCAACCTGTTATATCAAGGGGTAGATAATTTGACATACCATTATTAAAATCATGTTTGTATTACAAATAGGATTAAATGTAACGAAAATTAACCTACGTGTAAATTATTTTGCAAAATCAGTGTCCAGTGTGCAATATTTGCACTGGCAACATACATCACATTATTATACCTTAGTTATTTTTTTCTATTAAACACATGATCATACAATATTTCTACTATTTTTCCATTTTCAAAGATTTGACTATTTTCCCTCATTACCATAAACTATTTTCCCTCATTAACATATCTTTTTGTCTTGGGTTTCTTTCGGTATAATAAAACACTTACTGACTGGATATTCGCGGAATAGACGGTTTATTGTCCCCTCGGACTTAACTATTGCCCTAGGCTACGCTTTGGGCAATAGTTGTACGTGGGGGACAATAAACTTGCTATTCCACTCATACCCAGTCAATAAGAATAAAATATTTGATTGGGTCCAGATTTTCAACAGAAATATATGAATGGGTATGGTGATCTAAGATATTTGGGGTGTTTTGAAAATCTGTACCAAAGGTTAATCCCAAGTTGTCTTAGGTACTTAGGATCCTCGTAGTTGATAAATAAACTTGACCTCCATTTACAGATGTAGGTTGTATTTATAGGATACCATGTGACCAAA
>MJUU01004366.1:13825-27828 GCA_002080025.1 Modiolus philippinarum | reverse complement strand
TTGATTTGTCAAACTTTCTAACAGTTCAACCAAGGATGATCGTTTGCGAGTAATTCCTCCTTTTCTGGATTATTTTGGTTTGCTGTTGTCAGATACTGCACAAGAAAACAGAAATATGTACAATGGACATGATGGATGCCAGCAGAAAATGGGTTTGCTTGTATTCCCTTGTGGATACTATTATATGCTATGTTCAATAACATGTTAGCACTATGTAGTTTTCGGAAAGGTTAATACATTTCATCTGCCAATCCTCTAAACGTAAATGAATCTAGTAAAAGGTAAGACACATACATGTAGCTAGATAAATGTAAATAAAGTTTACTGTAGATGTCAAAGTTATAAAACACATAAATAAAACATAACACTCTGTATCCAGATTATGATATCCAACATGTATATGATGTCTTCATACAGGATCATGGTTGAAAGACGCCAGATATATGTTACAAAAAGACCAAAATAAGACCCTGTTGATGACAAAAGGAGAAAAATATGACTTCATGACTAGAGGTTGTATTGTCCAATTGTATGGTCTAAATGTATGGATCAAAATGTATGGCCTCAAATTGTGTGCCTAATTTAAAGCCAAACTGATTCATGAGCATGGTAAAGTAATGTCCGATTTGTAAAACACATGCCAAAACAAAAAGACATAAACACTTTGAAAATTCTAAAATATTTTTTATATTAATTATGATTAAACATCTCTTCAATGACTACAGTACAGGCAGAGTCATATGATGATAAATGTCCTAGTCAGACATGTTCCAAACCCAAAATCTGACAATAACTATCAACTCGTAATTCTTGAGTAATTCAAGAACAAAAGCTTTTGAACTGTTCATTACCTCTCATGAACTATTCATGAAATGTTCTTGGACAAGAGTTCTTGAACTGTTCAAGAAAAGTTCATGAGAAGTTCGTGAACATTAAATGAGAAAATTCATGAACTAACAACTTTTCTTGAACAGTTCAAGTACAATTGTTCAAGAACTGTTCAAGAAATAGTATTTTGAACTTTTCATGAACTTTACATGAATTAAAATTCATGAACTGTTCATAAATTAAAATTCATGAAATGTTCATGAAGAATTATTCATGAACTGTTTCAAGAACAGTTGTTAGTTCATGAATTTTCTCATTTAATGTTCACGAACTTCTCATGAACTTTTCTTGAACAGTTCAAGAACTCTTGTCCAAGAACATTTCATGAATAGTTCTGGAACTGCTCATGACATTTTCGCAGGGGACATGCCTTAGATTGATGATTATTGGTAAGTGGTTACATCATTAGTAGTAACCAACATCCATACCAGTATTGTGTCATCTTGACCTATATTTTTCGCTTCAATGAATTTGTCGAAATTTTCTATTTGGATCCCTATATCAACAATATTGAGGACTTTTATTTTGATTGTACAATTGTTGCATATAGTCCATAGATTCACAATAAGCTTTCTAAATTTTATTCTGGTTCCACCTTTGGTAAATTTCCGAAAATGTCAAAGACTAACTTTTTTTGAATATTTTTTCATTAAATCAAATATTTTAGCTATATCTTCAAACTAGATATAATTCTGAAAACTGAGAGGATCTGTAAAATAAAAAAAAACAGTGCAACAATTCTTAATTTTTTGTTCGTGCATATCATTTCAAGACATGGTTTCTATGAATTTCAGGGGTCCTGGGATTTTTATGAAATCAATTTCAGGCCCTGATTGTTTTTCAAATAATAAATTACCTGTTTGTTTCCAAAAAAGAAATTATCTTACCATTACTTAGGATGAAAAAAATGATCAGACCCTCAACCTGTCCATTTTATAAAAAAAAGCCTGGCTCAAAGAATAAAAAAATAATAATCTGGCATGCAAGGCAAACCAAAAATAATAATAGTAATAAAAAAAAAATAAATAAAAAAGAAGATAAAAAAAAAAAAATCCAGCTCCTCCTCCCTCTTCCCAAAACAAATCACAAATCAAATGGTCCAAACCTAATGAATTGGCATATTTTTATTCAGTATAACAACAGGGGTAGGTAGCAATATTAACTGAAATTAAGGTTTTAAATTTCTTATGAAGCAAGTAACACATCGGAAGGGGACAATTTGGTATCATATATGCACAAATGTGAAAAAAATGAAATAAATACATGTACATATAATTGTTAAAGAATGGCTTAAAAATATCAACCGATCAACACCTGAAATAAAAAACGGTCGACACGTTTCTGAACCATGGTCAAAACCGTCATGTTGTTTGTTTATTAAAATTATCCACAAGTCGTATATGCCTGTTTTTGATTGGTTGATCAGGCTTAAGTATCCAATCAGCATGAACGTCTCATCTATGGTTGTGTTAAATATGGCGCCAAGGAATGAAAAGATTATGAAGGGGGTCTTCCCATGTATTTGCTTTATTGTAGCTTTATTAATTTTAATTTGGCAACCGAATGTAAAAAATAATTGCGATATTAAGATGTCTTAATAATTTATTGCAAATAATTGTGAGTTTATTGATATACAACACGATTTATCTTCATATCACTTTTCCACATAGACAGCACAATGTCTTGCCATGTTGCCAAGTTGAAGGAGACCGAAGTCTCCTGACTGTTCGGCAGTAAACCCATTTGAGATCTTGCAACCAAGGTCTTCAACTGGATAGATATGGTACCACAGCCACTCCAGTGGAATTGCCATTGGGATACCAGTTGAATCCATCAGATTGCAGACAATTTTTACCACTGGTTTCCAGTTGACTTGCCAGTAGAATCCACCAGATTCCAGACAATTTTTATACAACCGCAAAAATTTTGCGGTCGTATTATGTTATGGCGCAGTCGTCGGCGTCGGCGTCTGTGGCCAGCATAACTTTGATCATCTTCAAATTTCAGTATGTGGTTTCTTGGCATAATGGCTATCCCGGGTTTTAATTTCGGGTTTATGATCATCTTCAAATTTCAGTATGTGGTTTCTTGGCATAAGGGCTATCCCGGGTTTTAATTTCGGGTTTATGGCCCCACCCGTTTCAGAAAAAGGGGCCAAAAAGGGGTAAAATTGGGTATTTTTGTGTCTGTGGACAGCATAACTTTGTTACCAGTGAACAGATCATTTTCAAATTTTAGTATGATGTTTCTTGGCAGATGCTTTAGCCCGGGCTATAATTTCATATTCCTGGCCCCGCCCGTTTTAGAAAAAGGGGCCAAAAGGGGTTAAATTGGTTGTTTTCACATATTTGACTGTAGAATCTTTATTATTTATCGGATTTTGATGGGGTTTCTTTCAGTAAACTCCTTAGAAAATTTCCAATCTGGGGTATGCCAACGGATTTCACGTGGCATGTACCGTTCACGAGATAAATGGGGCCCAAAAGGGGCGAATTTAAAAAAATTCATTTTTTTATTTTTAGTCCGATTTTGATGCAATTTTTTCCAAAGGATTCCTAATGAAAAATTATCATAGCGCTCTACTTTTAGATTTTTGGTAACTTGTTTCCTTACCCAGTTATGAGGGGCCGAAGGGGGCCAAAATCGTAAATTTACAGATTACCTTAAATTTTTATTTTTCATCGCATTTCGATGGGATTTTTTTCTTTTGATTCCTCTTGATATAAGCTTTCAGCATCATGTCAATGGATTGGGCTTAGCTCTTACAGTTTCTGAGCTATAGAGGGTCAAAGAGGAATCATAAGGAGTCATAAGGGCTAATTTTTATTTTCCCTAGTTTGTGTCCAGCTAATTACTCGGTCAATCTCCTTATTGCGTCCATCTAATTATTGTGTCAAGCTCTTTCCTATGTCCATACTCACTTTAAATTACACTTTTTCAAATTTCAGTGGACGACATGCTGCGGTCGTATCATGCTGCACTCGGCGTAGCCCTTTATTACCTAGATTGCAGTCAATTTTTACCCAGTGGAAAAACCAGTGGATTCTAGTGGTATTACCACTGGAAGAAGTGGCATCAACTGGATTCCTAACAATTTTTACTGGTGGTTTCCAGTGGAATCCAGTGGTATTCCACTGGAATTCCAGTGGGATTTTAATTTTTTTTCTATGGGTGTTTCTTGGAATTCTACTTAGAACACACATTCTTAGATAAGCCAAAATAGAATGACAGTGGAGTGAGCAGGCGAGACACTAGGTGACGGGGAACTTTTACGAATTATTTAAACAGGGACAGTTTCTACTTGAAATACATAGGGAAATTTGAAAAGTTGTCATTTGGCACTAGGCTGTACATACATGATATATTTTAATACATGTCTTCTATCAAATATAACCACTTATTGAAATATTTCAGATGAATTGGTTAAACTAAATGTGAAAAAAAAGATATATACATGTATTTGTTTGCAGAAATTAAAGAGCTTAAAGAAGAACTTGAAGGTGAGTTACGTTATTTTCGGAGATGGCCATGAGCTCGAGTGACTTATTTCTCTCAAAGATTGGTTTTACACAAAATATTACCAAAATTGCCAAGGACAAAAATCACCAGACTTCAAAACTGAAACCATAATCATAATCAAATAATGTTATATGTTGACGATGTGATTCGCTGTATGTAGTTGTCCATGTTGTTGTGACGTTTGGATTTATGTAATTTATAAAACAAGTTTATATAATTATTATGAAAATAATAGGAAAAATAAAATAAATAAAAGTCACTTTATTTTTGTGAAGGTTATTAGTATTGTGTTTAGTTCATATGATAGACAGCATTGCTGATGTAAGTAACCAACCGTTCTAAAAATGTGTATGCATGTAAGTGTTAGATGTCATTTTATCTCAAAAAGAAATCCTAGACGCTTCATTTTTGTAATCTGTTTGTGACAGGCATGCCGTCAGTCACAGTGGCCACACTCAGCTAAAACGTATACTATAAGCAAACTCTGTATTGGCCCAATCTTTATTTGTAACTGAACATTTGAACATCATAAGACACAAATATCAGTGTTTTTAACAATATTTTGTCAACGATATCATAGGAGGTATGGATTAATATATCAAGGATTTCACATATTAGAGCAAATATGAGACATTTGTCAATAATTTGTGCTAAATGATTAGTAAGACTGTGACAATTTTTCACATGTCAAGCTCTGACTGAGCTTTAGACACAGAATTATTAAAAGCATCAGAAACTTGATTTCCCAGTAATAGAATTTATCCAACGTGGCAATTTAAACTTACAACCCCTAAAACTCTTGCAGTCTTAAAGGGGTGACGAGCCTTTTATTTGACTAGGTTAAGCTTTTCTGAGCTTTTGCCATGACTTTGTGCCATCGTATGTCGTAAACTTTTGATCCAAAGATCTTTTCTCTGAAACAGTTGGGCCAATTTGAACTAAACTTTGTCTCAATAGTCCTTAGGTCATCCTCTTTATAACTGTCCGGCAGGTCCACATCTCATCCAAGATGACTGTAAGCTGGGAACTTAGTTTAAAATTGGACACTGTATTCAAAGATCTCCTCTGAAAATACTTGGCCAGTTTGATTCAAACTTGGTCGCAATAGTCCTTAGATGACCCTTTTATAAAATGTGTCCGGCAAGTCAGCAATGTATCCGAGATATCTGCCAGTGGGGAATATGGTTTAAGAATTTGACCCTATTGGAAAGCATTCGAAGATCTCCTCTGAAACTGCTGAGCCAATTAGAACCAAACTTGGCACAATAGTCCTTGGGTGGTCCCCTTTTAAAAATTATGTCCGACAGGTCGACACCTCATCCAAGATGGCTGCCAATAGGGACCATGGTTTTAACAATGGACCATATGGGAAAGCAAACAAAGTTCTTCTCCTCTGAAACTGCTGAACCAATTTGAACAATTTCGGTAGCAATATTCCTTGGGTAGTCCCGTCCAAAAATTTTGTCTGACATGCTGGCACCTCATCCAAGATGGCTGCCAGTAGGGTACATGGTTTTAACATTGGACCTTGGAAAAAGATTTAAAGATCTTTTCCTCTGAAACTTCAGGGGCAATGGGGACCAAATTTGATGGCAAGAGTCCTTGGGTTGTTCCCTTTAAAAAAAATTTTGTAGGTCTGACCTCATCCAAGATAGTCCCCAGCAAATGGACCCTATGGGAAAAAAATCAAAGATCTACTCTGAAACTGCTAGGCCAATAGCAAACAAACTTGGTCACAATAGTCTTTGGAAAGTCCCCTTTATAAATTTAGTCCGGCAATTGTGACAAAACTTGCGGACAATAGTCCCTGGATGTTCCCCTTTAAATATTGTGTCCGGCAGGTCCGCAACTCATCCAAGATGGGTGTCAACGGGGAATATTGTTGAAACATATAACCTTAAGGGAAAGCATTCAAAGATCTTCTCCTCTAAAACTGCTAGACCAATCAAAAAAAAATAGTTAAAAATTGGTAAAAATAGTCTTTGGGTGGTCCCCTTTGAAAAATGTGTCTGTAAAGTCCACACCTCATCCAATGGCTGCCAGCGGGATTATTGCTGTAACATTGATCCCTAAGAGAAAGCTAAAACAGAATTTTTAGTGCAAATCAAATCGAAACATCAAGAAGACTAATAACTTAAAGATTTCTGAATAGTTGGCAGATATGAGCTTATTAATAGTATTTAATATCGAAAAACTGACGTTACTGTGAATTTAGTTTCTACATATGCGCATTTCGACAACTTATGTCTCTTCAGTGCAGATCACATCAAATATTTGTAAAACCAAAAACAAAAGATATGAATACAGAAATGAACAGTGTTTCTACAAAAACAGAGGGTAAGATTACAATTGATTGGGAAAACTTATAAAATAGAACAAAACAACAGAGATGATTCCTGTTGTTCAACACAAAGACATGCAGCTGATTTAACAATAGTGAATACAACAGATGAAACTAGTACTACAAATAATGAATAAAATACAACAAATGTAAAAATGTTTTCAAACACAGAAAAACTACAACAGATGTAACAAGGTGATACAATCAGTAAAATACAACAGCTTTATCAAAGAAAAAAATACAGGTGTAACAAGTAGTACAAAAAGTAAAAAAAAGATATGTTCTTAAGGGTTATAAACACAAAAAGTAAGAAAGTTAAAAATATTATATAATAGGCAAAATGTAACAGCGAAGAACAAACATACCGGTATATATTTATGAGACATAACTATAAGACATTTTTCTAGGTTGGCAGTACTGATGTGGTGATTCTGTTTTATCTGTTATTTGAGATTTAATCGAAGCATTAATTGAATACTGATAGGTATTTATTTACAGACCAAAGATTAGAAACAACCAATATGAAGACAGAAATGGCCACCTTTACTGCAAAAACAGAAAGTAAGTTTACAGTTTGTTGAGAACAACCAAGAACGAAAGTACAAAGGAAAGAATGTAAGATCTGTAGCAAATAAATAAATAATTAGATGAAACATATGTATTGATGTAGTACTAAAAACATTTTCAACAGATCTAACAGTAGTACAAAAGGTCATTTAAACTAGATGTGAAAAATTAGTACAAAAAGTTATCTACAACAGATGTAAAAAAAACAACGAAAAAAAAAAATAATAATAAATAAAATAAAAATAAAAATAATAAAAAAGCAAACAAACAGTAAAATAACAAAAAATGTTACAAAAAGTACAAAAATCAAATACAACCAAAGTTGCACAGTAATACAAACTGTGAAATACAACAGATGTGACAAGTAGTACAAATAGTGAAATGCAACAAATGTATTACAAAAGGACAAACATTTAGCTACAACTAAATAAAATAGTAATACAAATAAATAGATATAACAGTTGTAACAAAGTACTACAAACAGCAAAATACATCAGATGTAACAAAGTAGTATAAACAGCAAAATACATCAGATGTAACAAAGTAGTACAAACAGCAAAATACATCAGATGTAACAAAGTAGTATAAACAGCAAAATACATCAGATATAACAAAGTAGTACAAACAGCAAAATACGTCAGATGTAACAAAGTAGTACAAACAGCAAAATACATCAGATATAACAAAGCAGTACAAACAGTAAAATACGTCAGATGTAACAAAGTAGTACAAACAGCAAAGTACATCAGATATAACAAAGTAGTGCAAACAGCAAAATACATAGATGTAACAAAGTAGTATAAACAGTGAAATACAACAGATGTAACAAAGTAGTACAAACAGCAAAATACGTCAAATGTAACAAAGTAGTACAAACAGCAAAATACGCCAGATGTTACAAAGTAGTTGTAACAAAATAGTACAAACAGCAAAATACATCAGATGTAGCAAAGTAGTACAAACAGCAAAATACGTCAAATGTAACAAAGTAGTACAAACAGCAAAATACATCAGATATAACAAAGTAGTACAAACAGCAAAATACGTCAGATGTAACAAAGTAGTACAAACAGCAAAATACGTCAGATGTAACAAAGTAGTACAAACAGCAAAGTACATCAGATGTAACAAAGTAGTACAAACAGCAAACTACATCAGATGTAATAAAGTAGTACAAACAGCAAAATACGTCAGATGTAACAAAGTAGTACAAACAGCAAAATACGTCAGATGTAACAAAGTAGTACAAACAGCAAAATACATCAGATGTAACAAAGTAGTACAAACAGCAAAATACAACATATTAAACAAAGTAGTACAATTATTCAAATGCAACAAATGTAATAAAAAAAGGACAAACAGTAAACTACGAGTAAATTAAATAGTAAAACAGACAGATAATTACAACAGATGTAGCAAAGTATTAAAAACAGTAAACTACAACTGATGTAACAAAGTAGTACAAATGGTGAAATACAACAGATATTACAAAATTGTACAATTAATAAAATACAACAGATGAAATTAAGAAGTACAAACTAAAATACAACAGATGTAGCAAAGTAGTGCAAAAGGACAGTTACAACAGATGGAACAAACTAGTACAAGCTATAAAAAAAGATGTGAGGAAGAAGTGCAAATTGTCATTTGTAATATATGTAATAGATGTCAAAATACCACAAAAAGCAAATTACAACAGTAAAATATGACAATGTAGCAAAATAGTATGAACAGTGAAATACAATAGATGTTACAAAGTAGTACAAAGAGTAAAATACACAGATGTTACAAAGTAGTACAAAGAGTAAAATACAACAGATGTTACAAAGTTGTACAAAGAGTAAAATACAAAAAGATGTTACAAAGTAGTACAAAGAGTAAAATACAACAGATGTTACAAAGTTGTACAAAGAGTAAAATACAAACAGATGTTACAAAGTTGTATTTGGGATGCCTTTTGTTTTTAAATCGATGAGAAATTATAAGATAGATAGATATTTCAATTATATATGATTTTTTTGTAGAGTTGTTAAAAGAAACAGAAGACATGAAAACAGAATTGAACAGTTTTTCTACAAAAACAGAAGGTAAGATTACAATTGTTTGGGAAAACTCATAGAATAGAACAAAACAACAGATGATTCCTGTTGTTCAACACAAACACATACAGCTGATTTAACAAACAGTGTATACAACAGATGAAACTAGTACTACAAATTAAGAGATAACCATACTGTATTTTAGGATCTGAGGGGGTATATCGTAGATTTTACTGTCGCAAACAGAGTTTTCCGGCGACGCGTTTGCAGAGCCAGAAAATGGGTGTTTGCGACAGTAAAATCTTACATTTACCCCTGAAGAACCTAAAATACAGTTTGGTTATCTCTATTCTAATGCTAATCCGAAAAAAAAACATTCAAAATTGATTTTTAAATCACAGGAAGTTTGGTGTGCGTCTGCGCCATTATGTTGCTATTGGTTCCGATGGTAAATCGTGGATTTTACCCCCTCAAAATTCTGACGCCATCCAATCAAAATTAGCGTTACAAACATAAGTGCATTAGAATAATGAATAAAATACAACAAATGTAAAAATGTTTTCAAACAAAGAAAAACTACAACAGATGAAACAAAGTGACACAATCAGTAGAATACAACAACTTTATCAAAGAAAAAGAAACAGTAAAAACAACAGAGTAATAAAGCCATAGAATACAACAGGTGCAACAAAGTAGTACAAGTAGTGAAATACAACAGATGTTACAAAGTTGTTGAAACAGTGAAATATGACAGATGTTACAGAGCTAAACAAAAATATAATGCAGTTTTAACAAAGTAATACAAACAGTAAAATACAACAGATATTAAAAAGTACTACATGTGTATATTAAACAGTAAAATACAACAGATGTAGCAAAGTACTACAAACAGTAATATAAAACAGATGTAACGAAGTAGTACAACTATGAAATAAAACAGATGTAACAAAGTAGTGCAAACACTAAAATACAACACATGTTACAAAGTTCTACAAACAGTAAAATACAACAGATGAAACAAAGTAGTACAAACAGTAAAATACAATAGATGTAGCAAGTGGTACAAACAGGAAAATACAATACATATACATGTAGGAAAATGGTACAAACAGTTAAATACAACAGATACATTGTATAACAAGTAGTACTAAAAGTAAAAAAAATATGTTCTTAAGGGTTATAAACACAAGAAATAAGAAAGTTAAAAAAAAATTATAAAATAGGCAACATAAAACAGTGAAGAACAAATATATATACTTATGAGACATAACTATATGGCATTTTTCTAGGTTGGCAGTACTGATGTGTTGATTTTGTTTTATCTGTTATTTGAGATTTAATCGAAGCATTTAATGAATACTGATAGGTATTTATTTACAGACCTGAGATCTGAAACAACCAATATGAAGACAGAAATGGCCACCTTTACTTCAAAAACAGACAGTAAGTTTAAAGTGTGTTGAGAACAATCAAGAACAAATGTACATAAGAATCTTGCATAAGGTCAGATTAAAGATCGGGATATTTTCACAATCAGAAATTTGTCTTTTCTTGAGTTGAGCGTAGCGAGACGAGAGGAAAAGATGTATAATTTCTTTCATGATTGAAAGATATCACTATCTTTAATTTTGATTGAATGCAAATTCCTATTTCTTCTGTAAAATACGAAAAGAAACACCTTCGAACCTATACCGTATGAAGAAAGTCATCGCCATTTGAGTGTACTTGACATTTACCCCATTTCCTTTCTTTTTCATATTTACATTGTGATGACAGGTGTTTTATGACGTTAAGTCATGGTAACGATTCTTTTATCACAAAAATGAACAACTATGGTTGGCCATTTACCCGTTTAAGATGAGGCCACATGCATTGATCTAACATGAGTCATCTTGCACTGTAATCCACAATTTATGGAAGAATGTAAGATCTGTAGCAAAAAAATAAATAATTAGTTGCAATATATGTATAGATGAAGTACTAATTAAAAAAACATTTTCAACAGATGTAACAGTTGAACAAAAGGTCATTTAAGATGTGAAAAATTAGTGCAAAAAGTTATCTACAATGTAAAAAATGCAAAAAGTAGTACAGATAGTTATTTACAACAAATTTAGAAAAAAACAGAAAAAAACAGTAATATTACAAGAAACGCTACAAAAAAGTACAAACAGTCAAATACAACCAAAGTAGCAGAGTAATACAGACTGTGAAATACAACAGATGTGACAAAGTAATACAATTAGTCAAATGCAACAAATGTATTACAAAAGGACAAACAATAAGCTACAACTAAATTAGATAGTAATACAAACATCAAAATACATCAGATGTAACAAAGAAGTCAAACAGTAATATATAACAGACGTAACAAAAGAATACAAACTTTGAAATACAGCAGATGTAAGAGAGTCGTACAATTATTCAAATGTAAATGTTTAGATTTTATCTGCACTGATGAGACATAAGTTGTCGAAATGCGCATATGCAGAAAGTAAATTCACAGTAACTTTGGTATTTAGTTATTTGTTACCACTGGGTCAATGCCACTGCTGGTGGACTGTTAGTCCCCAAGGGTATTCACCAGCCCAGTAGTCAGTTCTTCAGTGCTGACCCAAAAACCGATTGTACATGTATTTGGAACCTTACAATATCTAAATTTTTGTAAATTTTGTTGAAAACTAAGGAGTATCTCCCTCATGCAAAGCTCTCTCCTTAGCTGATTTTTGGCTTTACATTTAGATCATATTGGTTATTTGTTCTCTATCAGTTTTTAAACATCTTTGAGTTTCTGGTCTTCCAAATGTTTAGATTTTATCTGCACTGATGAGACATAAGTTGTCGAAATGCGCATATGCAGAAAGTAAATTCACAGTAACTTTGGTATTTAGTTATTTGTTACCACTGGGTCGATGCCACTGCTGGTGGACTATTAGTCCCCGAGGGTATTCACCAGCCCAGTAGTCAGTTCTTCGGTGCTGACCCGAAAACTGATTATATTTGGAACCTTACAATATCTAATTTTTTGTAAATTTTGTTGAAAACTAAGGAGTATCTCCCTCATGCAAAGCTCTGTCCTTAGCGTATTTCGGCTTTACATTTAGATCATATTGGTTATTTGTTCTCTATCAGTTCTTAAACATCTTTGAGTTTCTGGTCTTCCAAATGTTTAGATTTAATCTGCACTGATGAGACATAAGTTGTCGAAATGTGCATATGCAGAAAGTAAATTCACAGTAACTTTGGTATTGAGTTATATGCAACTAATGTATTAAAAAAGATAAACAGTAAACTACAAGTAAAGTGAATAGTAATACAAACAGATAAAAACAAGAAATGTAGCAAAGTATTACAAACAGTTAACTACAACTGATGCAACAAAGTAGTACAATCATTGAAATACAACAGATGTTACAAAGTGGTACAATTAATAAAATACAACAGATGTAACCAAGAAGTACAAACCATACAACAGATGTAGCAAAGTAGTACAAAGGGACAGTTACAACAGATGGAACAAACTAGTACAAGCTATAAAAAAGATGTAAGAAAGAAGTACAAATTGTCATTTACAATACATGTAATAGTGGTCAAAATACTGAAAATAGCAAAACACAACAGTAAAATATGACAATGTAGCAAAATAGTAATAACAGTGAAATACAACAGATGTTACAAAGTTGTATTTGGGATGCCCTTTGTTTTAAAATTGATGAGAAATTACAAGATAGATAGACATTTCAATCATGTATGATTTTTTTGTAGAGTTGTTAAAAGAAACAGAAGACATGAAAACAGAAATGAACAGTGTTTCTACAAAAACAGAAGGTAAGATTACAATTGTTTGGGAAAACTTATAGAATAGAACAAAACAGATGATTCCTGTTGTTCAACACAAACACATAAATCTGATTTAACAAACAGTGAATGAAATAGATGGAACTAGTACTACAAATAATAAATAAAATACAACAGCTTTATCAAAGAAAAACAAACAGTAAAATACAACAGATGTTGCAAAGTAGTACAAACAGTAAAATACAACAGATTTTACAAAAGTAGTACAAACAGTGGAATACAAGAGCTTTATCAAAGAAAAACAAGAGAAGGGGCAGTCGGAAACGACAGCTAATCCCCTCGCCCGTTTATTGTCTCGCCTGCGACGAAAGTCGCTGAAGGCGAGACATAGGTATAGCAATCCTGCGACGGCGACGGCGGCGGCGGCGTAAACTTTTTTCTAAAACCTTCATGACTTTTCAAGGTTAATACATACAAACATCATCTTTGGTCCACAGCACCACCAAGTGATGACCTTTCCAGCAGCATATATTTTAGATGACCTTGACCTTGTTTTCATGGTTCAATAAGCACATAAACATTGCGACATAGTTTCACATTCAAGTCCTTTTCTCAGGAACTATAGTACCTAGACTTGTCATATTTGGTCTATAGTGAGATCTATATGGGTACATGGCAGTCTGACACCTGTTGTGTTGCCTTGACCTCAATTGCATGGTTCAGTGAACTTAGAAAATCTGCGACATAGTTTCACATTCAAGTCCTTTTCTCAGTAACTGTTACACCTAGACCCGTCATATTTTGTTTGTAGGGAGATCTATATGGGTACACGCCAGTCTGACACCTGTCAT
>MJUU01004366.1:0-12807 GCA_002080025.1 Modiolus philippinarum | reverse complement strand
TGGTATGTAGGTTGGTCTTGGGTAGTACATGTCAGTCTGGCAGTTGACTTTTGTCCTTGACCTCAATTTCACAGTCTAGTGGCCACGTTAAGTTTTTCTGCTTAAGTCCATTTCTCAATAACTAAAAGTGGTAGGTTGATAATATTTAGTATCTAGGTTGGCCTTGGGTAGTACATGTCAGTCTGGCAGGTTACTTTTGTCCTCGACCTCAATTTCACGGTCTAGTGGCCACATTAAGTTTTTCTGCTTAAGTCCATTTCTCAATAACTAGAAGTGGCAGGTTGATAATATTTGGTATGTAGGTTGGTCTTGGGTAGTACATGTCAGTCTGGCAGGTGACTTTTGTCCTTGACCTCAATTTCACAGTCTAGTGAGCATGTTCACTTTTCTGATTAGTTCACTTAGATTTTACATCAATTTAGAGTCCAGCAGGGACAGGCGAGACATCCTTTAGGGTCATCACTTGTTGAATGTTTGTATAGTAATATAAGCACTCGAGGAAGTTGAAGCATTCAAGGTCTGGCTTGTTACTTAAATCTGAGCCAGTCATGCCAGTCATGCTCCAATCAGGAGCCACATACCTAAAGCATATATGCATCTACTGATGAAAGATTAATCTTCTGCAAGTTATAATATCTAAAATCCAGACTGTAACACAAACCTTATCCTAAGTCACTCACGCATGAAATGAAGGTCAAAGTGACCTAATTTTTATCTGGAGCTTTGTAACTTTACAAGATGCGTCTGTATACAAAATATTATTCTTCTATGAGTTGTAGTATGTAAAATCCAAGCTGTAACACAAACTTTAACCTAAGTCACTCATGCATGAAATGTAGGTCAAAGTGACTTAATTTTCATCTGGAGCTTCCTAACTTTACAAGACACCTCTACATACAAAATATTATTCCTCTACAAGTTGTAGTATCCAAGGTCTGGACTCTTACAAAATCTTTAACCTAAGTCACTCATGTATGAAATGTAGGTCAAAGTGACCTAATGTTTATCTGGAGCTTTGTAACTTTACAAGATGCATCTACATATAAAATATTATTCCTCTCCAAGTTGTAATATCCCAGATCTGGACTCTTATAAAAACTTTTAACATAAGTCACTCATGCATGAAATGTAGGTCAAAGTGACCTAATTTTTATCTGGAGCTTTGTAACTTTACAAGATGCATCTACATACAAAATATTATTCCTCTACGATTTGTAGTATCCCAGATCTGGACTCTTACCAAAACTTTAACCTAAGTCACTCATGTATGAAATGTAGGTCAAAGTGACCTAATTTTTACCTGGAGCTTCGTTACTTTCCAAGACGCATCTACATACAAAATATTATTCCTCTATGAGTTGTAGTATCCAGATCTGGACTCTTACAAAAACTTTAACCTAAGTCACTCATGCATGAAATGTAGGTCAAAGTGACTTAATTTTTACCTGGGGCTTCGTTACTTTCCAAGACGCATCTACATACAAAATATTATTCCTCTATGACTTGTAGTATCAAAGATCTGGACTCTTACAAAAACTTTAACCTAAGTCACTCATGCATGAAATGTAGGTCAAAGTGACTTAATTTTTACCTTGAGCTTCGTAACTTTCCAAGACGCATCTACATACAAAATATTATTCCTCTACAAGTTGTAGTATCCCAGATCTGGACTCTTACAAAAACTTTAACCTGAGTCACTCATGCATGAAATGTAGGTCAAATCCACCTATTTTATATATCAACCTCAAGTACTCTTCAAGATGCATCCATGGACAAAACATTGTCCATCTACGACTTGTTATTCAAAAGATATATGGTCTTAAGTTTGAACGGACGAACAGACGAAACGCTATATCCCCTCCCAAACTTTGTTGGGCAAGGGGATAACAAAAGGTAAAAACCAACAGACTTTAAAAGTAATAAAGACATAGAATACAACAAATGTAAGAAAGTAGTACATGTAGTGTAATACAACAGATGTTACAAAGCCTTACAAAAAAATAATGCAACTTGAACAAAGAAATACAAACAGTAAAATTATAACAGATGTGATGAAGTAGTAAAACAGTAAAACACAACCGATGTAGCAAAGTAGTACAACAGTAAAATAAAACTAATGTAACAAAGTAGTACAACATTAAAATACAACAGATGTAACTACGTTATGTAAGTATAGAAAAACAGTAAAAAACAAATGAAAAGGCAAAGTGGTACAATGAGTAAAATACAATTGATGTAACAAAGTAAAACATATGTAAATAAAGAAACTTCAAACAGTAAAATACAATAGGTGTAACAAAGTAGTACAAACAGTTAAATTTTACAGATATGGCAAAGTGGTGGAAACAGTAAAATACAACAGATGTAATAAAAGTAGTACTTACAGAAAAAATGCAAAATAGCGATATTAGTAAAATAAAACAGATGTATGAAAGTAGTACAAACAGTGAAATAGGACAGATATAACAAAGTAGTACAAACAGTAAAATACAACAGGTGTAACAAAGTTGTACAAACGTTTAATTACAACATATATAACCTAGTGGTGTAACGATAAACCAAAATATTGATATATCACGATATCTTTTAACAAACTAGGTACAGTGCTTGCTTCAGTAGCCGTTACTAAAAGAGCGATCATTAAGCGATCCGTCAACCGTCAATGATCAGTCATCAATCAGTGATCGATCAGTCAACAATCCGTCAAAATCTGACGGATAGGGGAAGTAATTCACGTATTTGACAGATACAATACGTAAATTACGTGACTGACGGATGATTGATCTGTCCTTTCCGATAATGACTGATTGATAGCCTTACGTCATCTTTCAAGTTAATACATTTTGCGAAATGATAATTTCTCTTCATCACAAAAATGGATTTAGAATTGAAATATATAAAAAAAAATATTATAACACCCTAGGTATATTTAATCCGTACGTTAAGGTTAATATTATATTTACTTGATGTTTCTGCTTGCACATAGGAAATGCACAGTATATAATACAGTTTGTTCGAATGCATTAAAATTTGGAAGCACATCTGATTTGACCAATCGTCGATAATAGACAAATTTAATTTGATAAAAAAAAAAAAACAATATTAAAATAATTTATATAACTGGTTAAATGTTAATTGTTAGACAATAACAGGAAAGCAAATAAGAGCAAACCAAAAATGGAATGACAAAAACAAAAACAAAAAACAAAACAAATGATTTGACGCATTCATACACGAAAGACTGGGAAATCCTTTCTTTCAAACACTAAATATGCTAAAATTGATTTAAATTGTGATTCATGAAATAAAAAAAATCTCCGACAGCAATATGATGAATAAAATTTTCAAAAAACTAAATTGTTTAGGTCATTTTTAAAGATTGAGTTTCAACCGCAGAATAAAAATCTGATTTTTCAACCCTTCAGTATGCTTAAATTCATTAAAAATGTGCTTCACAAAATATACATGTAAAACTCCTTCGAAAGGATATGATAAATAAATTTTTTGAAAAAATTCAAATTGTTTTGGTCATTTTTAAAGATTGAGTTAAAACCACACACCAAAAATCTGATGTTTCAACCTAAAAGAATGCTTAAATTCATTGAAATTGTGCTTCGCAAAATCTAAAACTCCTTCGAAAGGATATGATGAATAAAATTTTCAAAAAATTTAAATTGTTTTGGTCATTTCTACAGACTGAGTTTAAACCGCAGGCTAAAACTCTAACTTTTCAAGCCTTCAAAATGTTATAATTCATTTAAGTTGTGTTTCACAAAAGATAAAACTCCTTCGAAAGGATATTATGAATAAAATTTTCAAAAAATTTCAATTGTTTTGGTTATATTTATAGACAGAGTTTAAATACCAGACTAACCATATAACTTTTCAAGCCTTAAATATATTAAAATTCATTAAAATTGTGTTTCGCAAAAGATAAAACTCCTTCAAAAGGATATTATGAATAAAATTTTAAAAATATTTCAATTGTTTTGGTCATTTTTATAGACAGAGTTTAAACCGCACACTAAAAATCTGACTTTTCAACCCTTATGTATGCTAAGATTCATTAAAATTGTGTTTCGCAAAATTTAAAACTCCTTCGAAAGGATATGATGAATAAATGTTTTGAGAAAATTCAAATTGTTTTGGTCATTTTTAAAGATTGAGTTAAAACCGCACACCAAAAATCTGATTTTTCAACCTAAAAGAATGCTTAAATTCATTCAAATTGTGCTTCGCAAAATATAAATCTCCTTCGAAAGGATATGATAAATAAAATTTTCAAAAAATTTAAATTGTTTTTGTCATTTCCACACACTGAGTGTAAACCTTAGACTAAAAAGCCTTAAAAATGTTAAAATCCATTAAAGGTGTGTTTCACAAAAGATAAAACTCCTTCGAAAGGATATTATGAATAAAATTTTCAAAAAATTTAAATTGTTTTGGCCATTTTTATAGACAGCGTTTAAATACCAGACTAACAATATAACTTTTCAAGCCTTAAATATGTTAAAATTCATTAAAATTGTGTTTTGCAAAAGATAAAACTCCTTCGAAAGGATTGTATGAAGTAAACTTTTCAACAAACCGAATTGTTTTGGTCATTTTTAAAGATTGAGTTTAAACAGCACACAAAAAATCTGATTTTTCAACCTAAAAGAATGCTTAAATTCATTGAAATTGTGCTTCAATAAATATAAAACTCCTTCGAAAGGATATGATGAATAAAATTTTCAAAAAAATTTAAATTGTTTTGGTCATTTCTACAGACTGGGTTTAAAACCGCAGACTTAAAATCTGACTTTTCAAGCCTTAAATATGCTAAAATTCATTAAAATTGTGTTTCGCAAAAGATAAAACTCCTTCGAAAGGATATGATGAATAAAATTTTTTAAATATTTCAATTGTTTCGGTCATTTTTATAGACAGAGTTTAAACCACACACTGAAAATCTGACTTTTCAACCTTTAAGTATGCTAAAATTCATTAAAATTGTGTTTCGCAAAAGATAAAACTCCATCGAAAGAATATGATGAATAGAATTTTCAAAAGTTAAAGTTGTTTTGGTCATTTCTGCAGACTGAGTTTAAACCGCAGACTCAAAATCTGACTTTTCAAACCTTAAATATGCTAAAATTCATTAAAATTGTGTTTCGCAAAGGATAAAACTCCTTTGAAAGGATACTATGAATAATATTTTTCCACAAATTTCAATTGTTTTGGTCATTTTTATAGACAGAGTTTAAACTGCACACTAAAAATCTAACTTTTCAAACCTTAAATATGTTAAAATTCATTAAAATTGTGTTTCACAAAAGATAAAACTCCTTCGAAAGGATATGATGAATAATATTTTTCCACAAATTTCAATTGTTTTGGTCATTTTTATAGACAGAGTTTAAACCGCACTCTAAAAATCTAATTTTTCAAGCCTTAAATATGTTAAATTCATTAAAATTGTGTTTCGCAAAAGATAAAACTCCTTTGAAAGGATATGATGAATAAAACTTTCAAAAAATTTCAATTGTTTTGGTCATTTTTATAGACAGAGTTTAAACCACAAACTTAAATCTAACTATCACACCTTTAATATGTGAAAATTCATTAAAATTGTGTTTCACAAAAGATAAAACTCCTTCAAAGGATATGATAAATAAATTTTTTGAAATATTTCAATTGTTTTGGTCATTTTTATAGACAGTTTAAACTGCACATTAAAAATCTAAATTTTCAAGACTTAAATATTGCTTTTAATTTAAAACCTTAAAAATGTGCAAAATATAAAACTCCTTTGAAAGAATATAATCCATAATATTTGCAAAAAAATATTGTTTTGGTCATTTTCAAAGATCGAGTCTAAAACGCAGACTTGTATTATGCAGTTTAGATACCCATTTCTCATTCACAAATACATGTAAACAGATTGAAACAAAATACAGCATTCGTTTATTCGTCTTTATATTCGAAAAAGATGTATCTAACAACCTGGAAACACACGAGAATAATATTATGTTTATTCGTTTTGCCTTAAAATTCCAAATATTTACGTATCCGTCATAAGTGATTTACTGATTGTTACAACACGTAATTGACGGATGCGATCAGTAAAATACGTTAACAACCGTAAAATACGTACACATCCGTTATTTATGGATCCGTCATCACTCAGTAAAAAATCAGTCAACAATCAGTCAAAAATCTGTCATCAATCAGTCAACAATCCGTCAATAAGTAATGGTTACTGATACAAGGACTGTATACCGGTATGGAATCCAGCGTATCGATATGTATAGTTTTCTGATTTCTGCTAAAATTTCAGAATTAGTACTACCACCTAAATTCTTGAAATTTTTCTAATTTTGGTATGGAAAAGTCAGAAAAAGAACAAAAGATGTATTTATCTACATGAAATTGAACAGACCTTTGTCTCACTTAAGAATATTTTACTATTTTATCAAATTGAAGTGAAAAAACGAAGATTTAAAAATGTAATCAAATCAGGGATGGGATCGATTACTTTAAAATGTAATTGAATACATTACAATTACTTTGCTTTTAAAATGTAATCAATTACATTACAATTACAACATTTTTCATTTGTAATTGATTACAATACATTACTTATTATTAGCATATGCCTTTGAAAGATACCAGTACCTGTTGAACAGAGATAATTGTTTAAACATACATTTACACTTTCCATACAAAGTCATTTGCTGACACAAGAATAAATGAATGTTGTGTTGAACTTTTGATAATTTTGTCAATGCAAATACTTGCTACTACACATTTTTATATTTTGAGTTTGATGCTTCAACTAATTCCATATAATTTGGTCAAGAAAAGTGGAGAGGTATCAGTTTTTACAATGGTATTGCAGTGAGCATGATTATGTTAATTTTTAATGATTTTTCATGATTGATACAACACAATTTTCATAAAAGACTAGGTTAGAGCTACTTGGAAATAATATAGTTCTCAATGTTTCTCTATTACCATATGAAAACTTGATTAAGAAATTGTTTTTGAAATTATTTTTAAAATCTAACAATTGTGTACACATGTATCCTGTATTTTACATTAATTATTTTCAACAATATATATTTTTGTTTATTTAGTTGACACCTACATGTTTTTATAACATTTATTAGCATATCAGTTTTATTTTTGAAAGATCTGATTGCCTTTAATCTAATTTATTAGAGCCCTGCCATAGTGGCGGATGCCCTATAGTAATCACTCTGTCCGTCCGTCTGTGCGTCCGTCCGTCCGTCTGTCCGTCCGTCCCTCCGTAACAAAATCGTGTCCGGGCTGTAACTTTTTTTGTCTTTTGAGATAGGCTTTTGATATTCTGCATGTAGATAGATCACTTTAAGACGATGTGTCATGAACAATTATTGGTGACCTTTGAACTTGACCTTTGTCCTCAAGGTCAGATTTTTGCTTTTATAATGACAAGTCGTGTCGGGGCTATAACTGTTATGTCTTTTGAGGTAGGCTTTTGATATTTTGCATGTAGATAAATCACTTCAAGACGATGTGTCATGAACAATGATTGGTGACCTTTGACCTTGACCTTTGTCGTCAAGGGCAGATTTTTGCTTTTCTAATGACAAGTCATGTCTGGGCTATAACTTTTTGTCTTTTGAGATAGGCTTTTGATATTTTGCTTGTAGATAGATCACTTCAAGATGATGTGTCATGAACAATGATTGGTGACCTTTGACCTTGACCTTTCTCGTGAAGGGCAGATTTTTGCTTTCATACTGACAAGTTGTGTCTGGGCTATATCGTTTTTATACGCCCGTCTAATGACGGACGTATAATGGTATACCAATGTCCGATTGTCAGTCCGTCCGTCTGTCTGTCTGTCCGTCCGTCTGTCTGTCCGTTCGTTTCATATGTCACGCTCTTACTTGATAACCATTTTGCCAATTCACTCCAAACTTTGCAGAGGTATTGGGTATGATGGCCTCACGATCTGTATACTTTTTCGGGAAAATTCGATTTTTCTTGTAGGAGTTATGGGACTTTATTCATCAATTTTAAGGCAATTTTTTACATGTCGCGCTCTAACTCGACAACCCTTTGGTCCATTCACTTCAAACTTTTAGAGGTATTGGGTATGATGGACTCACGATCTGTATACTTTTTTGTGAAAATTCGATTTTTTGTTGTAGGAGTTATGGGACTTTTTTCATCAATTTTAAGGCAATTTTTTACATGTCGCGCTCTAACTCGACAACCCTTTGGTTGATTCACTTCAAACTTTGTAGAGGTATTGGGTATGATGGACTCACAATCTGTATACTTTTTCGTGAAAATTCGATTTTTCTTGTAGAAGTTATGGGACTTTAATTGTCAAGTTTAAGGCAATTTTTTTACATGTCACGCTCTAACTTGACAAATCTTTGACCAATTCACTTCAAACTTTGGAAAGATATTGGGTATGATGGCCTCATGATCTGTATACTTTTTTGTGAAATTTTGATTTTTCTTGCAAGAGTGATGGAACTTTATTTATGAATTCTAAGGCAATTTTTCATATGTTGTGTTCTAACTTGACAAACCTATGGCTAGTTCACTTCAAACTTTGTACAGGTATTGGATATGATGGTTTCATGGTCTGTATACTTTTCGTGAAATTTTGATTTTTCTTGGAAGAGTTA
Organism: Modiolus philippinarum; assembly: GCA_002080025.1. Classification (NCBI taxonomy): domain Eukaryota; kingdom Metazoa; phylum Mollusca; class Bivalvia; order Mytilida; family Modiolidae; genus Modiolus; species Modiolus philippinarum. Next base: position 4,138 of record MJUU01004366.1, on the reverse strand, counting down.
TGGGACTTTATTTTTCAAATTTAAGACAATTTTATACAAAATACACTCTAACTGATTAATAGTTTGATCAGCTCACTTCAAACTTTGCAGATTATTAAAGAGATATCATGCTTAATTGGGCAGTTATAGGTGTATTCTGAATTGAGAACCACATTCTTTATTACTTAAAGTTTTCAAGGGGTGACGACGGGCGTATCATGCGACTTGGCGCAGCTGTTTATTGTCTTTTGAGATAGGCTTTTTATATTTTGCATGTAGATAGATTACTTCAAGACGATCTGTCATGAACCATGATTGGTGACCTTTGACCTTGACCTTTGTCTTCAAGGTCAGATTATTGCTTACATTCTGTTGATATCTTGATAATATGATGGTGTCCATACTTGTGTAGTGTCCACACTTGTGTAGTGTCCACACTTGTACTGTGTCCACACCTGTATTGTGTCCACACACACTTAAATTTGCACTTATATTACAGCGGGGCCCACAGAGATGGCTGCCATCTCTCCGATGTCTAGTTAAAACAGGTAAACCATTATTGAATGAATTTTAAGGAATATCATTTCTTTGAAAAATAACAAATTAATTTTTTATATGACCGCAAAAATTTTGCGGTCGTATTATGGTATGGCGCTGGCGTCAGCGTTGGCGTCGGCGACGGAGTTGGCATTGGCGTCGGCGTCTGTGGACAGCATAACTTTGGTTCTAGTGAATAGATTGTTACCAAATTTTAGCATGATGTTTGTTGGCACAAGCTTAAGCCCGGGTTTTAATTTCGCGTTCCCTGCCCAACCCGTTTTTGAAAAAGAGGAAAAAAGGGGCCAAAAAGGGGTTAAATTAGGTATTTTCGTGTCTGTGGACAGCATAACTTTGGTTCTAGTGGACGGATTGTTTTCAAATCTTAGTATGATGTTTCTTGGAACATTCTTGAGAAACATGTTTTTCCTTTAATTTTCGGCCCCACCCATTTCAGAATTGGGGGCCAAAAAAGGGTTAAATTGGGTGTTTTCACATATTTGACTGTAGAATCTTGATTATATATTGGAATTTGATGGGGTTTGTTTCAGAGTGCTCCTGAGGAAATTTCCAATCCGGAGTATGCCAACGGATTTCACGTAGCATGTACCTCTCATGAGATAAGTGGGGCCCAACAGGGGCTAATCTCAAAAATTATTTTTTTTATTTTAAGTCCGATTTTGATGCAGTTTTTTTTCAATGGATTCCTTGTGAAAAATTAATATGGCACTCAGCTATTAGATTTTTGGTAACGTGTTTCCTTTTCCAGCTATGAGGGGCCGAAGGGGCCAAAATTGCGAATTTGCAGATAATGTGGAATTTCTATTTTTCATCGGATTTCAATGGGATTTTTTTTCTTTGGATTCCCCTTGATCTAAGCTTTCAGAGGTATGTCAACGGATTTGGAGTAGGTCTTACCGTTTCCAAGCTACAAGGTGTCAAATGGCCCAAAATTGCAATTTTTCTAAATATGTCAAATCTTTATTTTTCATCGGATTTCGATGGGATTTTTTTCTTTGGATTCCTCTTGATCTAAGCTTTCAGTAGTATGTCAATGGATTTGCGTAGCTCTTACCGTTTCTGAGCTACTAGGGGTCAAAGGGGCCAAAATTGCAATTTTTCTAAATATGTTCAATCTTTATTTTTCATCGGATTTCCATGGGATTTTTTTCTTTGGATTCCTCTTGATCTAAGCTTTCAGAGATGTGTCAACGGATTTTGCACGGCATATACCGTTTCCGAGCTACAAGGGGTCAAAGGGGCAAAAATTGCAATTTTTCTTAATATATCAAATCTTTATTTGTCATCGGATTTTGATGGGATTTTTTTCTTTGGATTCCCCTTGATCTAAGCTTTCAGTAGTATGCCAAAGGATTTGACCTAACTTTTTCCCTTTTCGAGCTACAAACGGTCAAAGGGGCCAAAATTGCAATTTTTCTAAATATGTCAAATCTTTATTTTTCATCAGATTTCGATAGATTTTTTTTTATTTCTATGGATGTAAAGTGTTAGTTGATAGTAACATATTTTGCATAGCTCTTGCAGTTTTTTTTATCAATAAGTGATCAAAAGGGTTTATTTTTTCTGTAGTTTGTTTCCAGCTAATAACTGTGTCAAGCTTCTTTTTGTGTCCATCTAATTATTGTGTCAAGCTCTTTACTGTGTCTACATTCACTTTGAACTACTTTTGTTGAAATTTCAGTGATGGACATGCTGCGGTTGTATCATGCTGCGCTCAGCGTAGCCCTTTGTTTATAGTAAATATGTGTATCTCAGACTTTTACCTTTAAACTAAAAAATGCTTAAAATTTCAAGAAGGATGGAACTCATTTCAACTGGAAAAAGTTGAGTTCTGATTATTTGCTACATGAAGTTCTTATTAAGATTTATATGCATGTAGCAAAAGCAAATGTAATAAAATAATAATTGAATTTATTCTTGTAATTTAAACTATTAAGAATAAACTTCTTTCATTTCATATGATAGTATGTATACACATACCCTTTACTTGTTACACATACATCACTGACTAAGTAATCATAAAGTAATCAAAATGTTATCATAATTACTCATATTTTTCAGCTGTAATTGATTACATTACAATTACAAGTAATCTAAAAAAGGCTTGATTACAGATTACACAAGATTACTGAAGAAAATGTAATCGATTACAAATGATTACGATTAACAATTACGATTACCCCAAGCCTGAATCAAATTGAGAAATCAGAAGACGATATGTATCACGATACACATGTGCTATATCAATATATCTAGATACAGTATTTTATTGACGATACTCATCCCTAATATAACCAGTAAAATACAACAGATGTTACAAAGAAGTGCTATTAGCAAAATACAACTGATGTAGCAAAGTAGTACAAAATGTAAAATATGACAAATGTTTCAAAGTAGTACAAAAGGTAAAATTCAAAAGATGTAAGAAAGTAGTACAAAAGGTAAAATACAAAAGATGTAACAAAGTAGTACAACAGTAAAATACTGCAACAGATGTAACAAAGTAGTCATATCAGTAAAAAAAAAACAGACATGTTAAAGTAGTTCAAACAGTAAAATACAACAGATGTAACAATGTGGTACAAACAGTAAAATACAACAGATGTAACAAAGTACTACTAACAGTAAAATACTACAGATTTACCAAAGAAGTACAACAGTAAAATTTAACACATGTGACAAAGTAGTACACACAGTAAAATATAGCAAAATACAAAAAGTACGGAAGTTACATAAAAACAGTAAATTTTGTTATGCTGTACACGTGTTTCAAGGAGTAACCTCTCACCAGCAGCATTAAAGTCAAATAATGTGGAAAGCCAAAAATAGTCCACAAAGAAGTACAATGTACTCATTTCCAAAATTATAAAAAATAGGAAGCCAAATCCAGTACCAAGGATATCTACCGAGTGCAATACAAGGAATAAAACCTTAGTATTTTAAAGTGGTAAGAATTAAGATAAAAACAGTAAATTTCTATAACACGCAAGGTCATATGTTCTTGTCAGACAAGTCTGACTATTGGGCTTGAGAATACCCTCGGGGACCTCTGGTCCACCAGCAGTGGCATCTGCCCAATGGTTCAAATTACAAAAAATACCGAAGCTGCATAAAACAGTAAATTTTGTCAAGCTAACAAGTGTTTCAAGGAGTAACCTCTCATCAGCAGCATTAGAATCGAATAATGTGGAAAACTTATCCAAAAAATAGTCCAAAAAGGAGTACTCATTTCCAAAAATATCGAAATATGTAGTACAAACAGTAAAATACAACAGATATAGCAAAAAAGTACAAACAGTAATATACAACAGATGTAACAATGTGTTTCAAATAGTAAAATAATGACATTATAACATGCTGCCTTTAAATACCAGTTGTATCAATGTTTAAAGAGGTAAATTGGAAGATTTAAAAATACATGTCATACATATTAATCAAACAGATGTAACATAAGATTGATTTTCATAGTAGTATACAGCTGTTTCAAATTTTCCGAATTTCATACTTTTGTCAACAATTTCTGTCAACATCTAATCAAAAGCTACAATTTCTACATATGTCATTATACCCCCCGCAAACGAAGTTTGGGGGGGTATATAGG